>JAVSCE010001675.1:0-16301 GCA_032199065.1 Smutsia gigantea
TGGGGAGTTTAAAAACAATATTTATGTTGGGTCTCACCCTAGAGATTCTGATTTAATTGGTTTGGATTGTCCTGGACATCTGGACTTTTAAAACTCCCCAGGTTATTCTACTAAGCTGGAGACCCATTGAAGGTGTGTGATCATGAATTACTTAATGGTCCTCGGCCTCAAGTTTGTTTCTATGTAAAATGGGTACAATACAGCTCTCCTACAGCAGTGCTCTGGGGCTTATAGATAATGTGAGATTCCTTACATGGTATGATTTCAATGAAGCAGAAAAGGCCCACACTCCTAAAACCCTAGCATGCTTCTACCACACTGCCTCTTCTACCACCACCATCAGGCTCCATTGTAACAACTTCCCCAGTTAACCTGGCTCGTCACTGCCCCCTTGATGGAATATCTTTTGAATTCATGCAAGCATGTTTCCTGGCTGTGGATCTCCTTCTGATCTGCATCTGTGGGTCTAGCACAGCTCTCACACCCAGAAAGCAGTATTTTAAGATTGCAGAATATATAGACCTTGTGGTCAGGTCTGGCTCTGCCACTTTGACACTGCACCCTGGCTGCTGTCTGAGCCTTCCACACTGTAGCTGCCCTTTTTGCCCATCTCTGTGAGTAACGACCCTGCTCACCATACCCCCAACATAAAAATTAGGATTCCTACAGTATTTGGCCTGTCAAGAGTTCATGTTCTTGGTTCTACACCTAAGCTTTCCGTTCTTCAGTCATAGCCCAAGCGCTGTCCCTCTTGCCAGGACAATCCTTGTCCCTCATTCTGAGGTATGTGCTTCTTCTGGTGAAGTGTCTGGCACACACTTGTGGGTGCTAGCGTTGGCCAAATCATTATTTATGCACTGCCTTATTTCTCCTGCTCAGCTAAAAGCTCCAGGAGACCAGAGACTGTGTCTTTCTCACCTTTCCATCTCCCTAGCCTCTAGAGCCACCAGTACATAGCTGTTGCTCAGAATGTGCTCAGTGAGTAAATGAAAGAAGGGTCCCTTATGTACTTACCATGTATGCGTCAGTTACAAAGCTGATGATATGAGCAAGCTGGACTGTGAGTCCTGTGTCCCCAAACAAGGCTCTTAGGTTCTCTAAATGTAGCTGCTGGGTTCTTATTTCTTTACATTCCTTATGGAATCTGGAGTGATATGATACTTGGCCAATAGTAAGGGCTCAGTGGGCATTTCTTGTCCTGCTCAGGTGTAGGGATATGAACTGAAAAGATCCAAAAGAATGACCTGAAACTACCTGCTTATCACAGTAGTCTCCAAAGAGCACGGACAAGCATAGACTTGGCTTGATGAGAGCGGTAGTCTTTGAGGGGAAGTGTGCATATCTCAGCAAGATCCACGGGGTCTGAAATTTTAGAACTTCTATATATCTTTATTTTTCCCATTGAAAAAATACGAAGGCTTTATTGAGTTCTGTAGATGGCCATGGACTGTTCATTTGATCTCTGTAGCACACAACAGGGTGGGCAGTGTCACACTCACTGGTTTGTTTTCATTCAATATATTGAAAATAACCTCAAGCTGTTTACACATATACGTGTAGATTTATGAATTGTATTATCTGGCTTGATCCTTACAAAATGGACAAGTGGCTTAAAGAATTCTTGCAGAGAAGCAGGAATTGAAGGTCTTACTAATAGTGTAAGCATACAGTGAATGGCAAGAAAAAGTCAAAAGTGTCCCTTCTCCCGCTCTAGTTTGCACTCTTGGTTAGCCAGATGACAGAGTAAAAACAATGGCAGTCTAAACGGAGCTGACAAGGATATGGTCAAAATGTCTTGAAATAGTCACAAAGACTATATGAAATGTGGATTTACATCCACTGTCATTGTATTAACCTAATCTTCCGTGAATAATGTGTTTTGAAGAATTAACCCTAATTGTGTTTGAAGGATTAACTAATGACTTTTGAAAAGCATTTCATGTTATCTTTTGAAATTTCTATTTCCATATTTGTCAAAACATTCCTAATATGTTAGTCCATCAGTGCATCTCCATATAAATAACTATACGTATATTGGGTATATGTGCTGAAACTTATTTAACTGCTAAGCATGTACGTCCACTAGGTTAAAGCCATGCAAATACGAGTGTGGGCTGTTCTTGAAGGGCCACTTACCATCATCATGTCACACTGCTCTCACATGGTGGGCTGACCCCAGGGCCACCTCAGGAATGTGTAGTATTAGTCACCATGGTAATGGCACAGCTGGGTGGGGATGGGTCATTAAAAATTCATCACCACTATTGATTTAGAAATTAATTCAGATCACACATCCTTCTGCGGTCTGGGCCTCTTTGCATATAGAACAGGCAACACTTGACAAAATGTAACTGATTTTCAAAAATACATATTATGGACATTGCATGAGCATATGCGGTGGTTCATATGTTTGGAAGTGGTTGACAACAAAAACTGTATATTACTCTTTGTCAAGCCTTTTGTTACTTATTTTAACCTCACAATCATCCTATGAGGTAGAGACCACCCTTACTCTATGACAAGGAGAGAAAATCAGTGAGCTTAAGTGACTTGACCAAGCTTACATACCTAGTAAGAATAGAACCAGGATGCAAACCTAGATAAATTGCTAGCAGCCAATATATTATTGCTCATTTGTTTCCAAAGGTAAAAATTCATCTGCATTTTATTAAGTTACCTAGTGATTTGAAGGTGTTGACCATTTCTAGACATGAAAGGCTGGGCAACAGCAGGTCCCATGCCCTGAGAGGAAAAGCAAGATGCTCACACTGAGGCCTGGGGCTAGAATCTTCATTTCTTCTATTAGGTGGTGGAAGGCAAGCCAGTTTTGGTTGAGCTTATTGACACTGTGTCATCTTATGTCATTTTGCAAGTGCAAGGTCTGCGGTTTTTATGAGCAAGAGGTCCCTTTGTCTCACAGTTTTTCCCAAGGTGTTCTACAGAGCATCAGATAGAAACCTAAATACAATAAATGTACAACTCTCTCTGTTAACAGGACCATTGCCAACTATTTGGTGTGGAGGATGGTTTATTCCAGAATTCCAAACCTTAGCAGGCGCTTTCAGTATAGATGGCTAGAATTCTCACGGGTAAGTTTAAAAAAGATTATAATGTTACATCTGTCAAGGAAAATTTTTCCTCTCCCATTTAAGGTTCTTCTGGCTGATCTAAAAGTCAAACTGACAAGACAGGTTAACAGGAGAAAATCAAACAGAAGTTCAGTAACATGAAAACCTCCAGTTTGCTTGGGAGAGACCCAGGAAAGCTGAGCAACTCCCCAGAATGTCAGAAGCCAGCACCGTAAATACCATCTTTAGCTAGAGACAAAAGAAGGTGTTGGGATGGGGGGTGGGGGGGGCGGTGCAGGGAGTCAGTTTTGGGAGGTTTTCAGGCAAAGCAAGTTACCCAGGGGTAAGGTTGTTAGGCCGATTCAAGTCCTTGCCTCCTCCATTAATTAGGGTTTCTGGAGATTTAGAGTGTACGTCCTCTTCCAGGTAGGGAGAGATGCCCTGACCCATGGGATTTCCCTTATGCATGTAAATGTGTGTTACAAAAGAGTGACTTCTATTTCCAGAGCTCCTCTTGTGTCTGCTGTTTCTTAAAAATAACCAACATAAAATAATCCTTGTGCCAAAGAGGCATATCTTGCTGGGGTGGCAAAATTTGCCCCCCTGTGCAGTCCTGGCTAACTTCACCTGCTGGAACAGTCCATATATTAAATAATCCACTAAAAATCATCTCGAGGGATTGGACTGAGAGTTTTGTAGCCTGAGCTCCGCTTTTTTTGTATCTGTGTGTGTGCTTGCTTGCTTTTTATTGAGGTAACCTTACGTACAGGGAAGTACATTTGAGCTCTACTTCGATGAGGCATATAAAGCTATTTAAGGCACCACTTGGGACCATCACAGTGTTTTCACTCTCCCATTGTTATCACTCCCTTTTCCCCAGTGTTTTTAACTGGATCACTGTGATTATAGTTTTACTATTTCTTAGTGATTTATTTGTAATTGTCTTTCATTGTCAGTATTCTGAATATTCAAAATATGCATAATATATGTATCAGGTGGTAAAGTTTCACCTTTAATTTGGGAACAGAGTTTTGTCTTTAATTTTACTTTGGTCTTCATTCAATCTGTGAATTTATCTTAATTCTGTTAGGCCAAAGAGCCTAAAATTTTCATTTTCTGAGACCTGGCTCAACTGCCTAAAACACTTTTCTCTCCCCTCTCACCTGACTCTTTGATCTTTGCTTCTCTCTCACTTGTTTTCCTCTTAACTTACAGAGGTGTTACTCTTGTGTCTTTTTCAGAGGCTTTTTGTCTGAGAACTTCTCCCACTAATAGAGAACGTAAGGATTTTATGGCTTTCTTTTTTCATTTTAAGGACTTTTGTGACTTTTAAAAAATACTGTGTTTTTCCTTAACTTGAAATTGAGTGAATGACAGATTTTGTAAGCTACGATTTCATTTAATAGACATTGTAGTTATTAGAAAAACTGGTAAGAACAGAAATTCTCAGTGCACTGTTACTCTTGAGGAGTAACACGATTGTTTTGGATACATTTTGGCCCTTAAAGTCACTGTAATACTGAGTTTTATAAGAACAGCATAAAACAACTATATGTAATGAGGTCACATCAAAGGGTTAAGCTGCAAAACAAGTAGATTATAGATACTTATGTGTGTGTGTATTTTTAACTCCTATGGATCATATAAGAGATGCTGCCCAGCTGCTTTCCCCCCACCATGAAGAGAGTAAGAGAGAGGTGGAAGCAGTAGTGTGTGGAAATTTGAAGTTAGATATGGGGACGTTTCTTTAGTGTAAAGTGCTAAATATAATATTGAATTGCCAAAGACAGTTGCAGGCTCTCTCTAGAGGTTTTAAAAATAGATTCATTCCTTACCTCTGAAAGGGGTTGTGTTACCAGAAAGCAGGGGAAGCATTTAGGTAGAATTTAGGTAGAATTCCATTCTCCCTGTACCAACAATCTGGGTCTGACACTGTGTACAGGGTGCCTCCAGCTGCCATTCCCAGGGCCTCCCCCGCTCACTGCCACCTGCATCTTGCATTTTGAGCACTCCAAACTGCCAACCTGCAAGGGCAGTTTATACAATATTGATTTCTTTGCTTTCATCACTAAGTCTAAACCTTTGACTCTGCCACGTCCGGCTTGGGGACCTCCTTACTTGTTTATAAATGTTTTCTTGTAATGGTTTAATTGGGACAGATGGGAAAACATTAGATCTGTGTTTTCCTTGGTTACTGATGTGTTCTTTGCTATGACAGTGTAAATATGCTTCCTGGATTGTTCACGGTGGGCTGTGTCCTCCTTAGCCTTGTGAGTGCCCCACCCAGCGCAAGGGAACCTTCGCTGGGCAGGAATTTTGATCACTCATTGATTTTAAACATTTCCTGGTAGAACTTCAGTTCTCTGTAGACTTTGAAGACTGTATGGACAGTTGGAGAGCATTCCCTCATGTCCCTGTTAACTGCAGAAAAGCTATGCTATTGTTCCAATCCTTCTTTTCATGAGGAAAGTGGGAATGAAATGATAAATATGTTATTTTCCACTGTCAAAATATTTTCATTTAGTTTTAAATATAACTGGGTCAAGCAGAAGTGATTTCTTCATCTGCTTTCACCTTTGGCTCTGTTATCTGACACGTGTGTGTGAGTTGGGGTGTGCAGTGTTTTGTAGACTGTTTTCTGCAGGTTTGAATTTTTTTCAGCCATAGGTTTTATCAATATGAACTTCAATCTGGATCAATGATCTCCCACAGGTAATCCAGGGCACCACAGCTTTGTTGCCTCAATGGGACAAATGTGTGAACTTCATTGAAAGCGCCCTCCCATATGTTGTTGGAAAAATGTTTGTGGATGTGCATTTCCAGGAAGATAAGAAGGAGATGGTAAGTGCTGGTCCCTGCCTGGTAAAAACAATGGCAGATGTGACACAGATAGGGTCAGCAGGCCAGTGTCAGCCTTCAAGTGATGAATCTAGACAAGAGCTTTGCTTCAAAGAGATATTCCTAGAGTATATTAACTAAAAACTCAAACTCAAACCTAGACGTATTCATGAACATTAAGCAAATTTAGAGGTGAGAAAACAAGTCTGCCATCATGTCACACAGAGTCAGAATTCTTCTGGTAGAAGTTAAATGTGTTGAAGTCATGCTTTGTAAAAAAGGGCCTAGATAATTTTATGATTAGATATTTGAACTGCTGTAATTACAAACAGTAGAGGTTTTCTCGGTAGGCCTCTTTGTTTTAGAGATGAGGGAAGCTGAAGGCCCAGAGGTGAAGTTGTTTGTAATGCATTTAACAACTGTTAAATGGCTTAGAAACAGGAATAAGATGCAGATTTTTTCCTCCTCTCCTTCACAAACACTGGTTTCTAAAAACTTGAAGTGTGGCATTTATTTCCCAGAAAACACCCTATCTCTATATTTTTTCATAAATTAAAAAAATCCCTTTGTTTCAGAAATTGCTAACCATATACAAAAGTGGAAAAGAGCCATAGAATAAACTTCCATGTCCCTATGATCTATGGCTATTTGTAATTGCTGTAACGGCGTCAGTGGCACAGCCAGATACACCTAATCAAAGGTGAAGTTTAGTTTCATTCGTCTACTCAACAAATATTTCTGAACACCTATTATATGACCGGAACTGTTGTAGGCACTTGGGATACAGCAGGGAACAAAACAAAGATCCCTAAACTCATTGAGTTGACATCCTAATGGGTGGGGATGGACAATAAAAAGTCAACACAATGCGTAAATTAACGAGTATGTTAGGAGATGATAAAGGCTCTGGACAAAAGAAAAAGGAGATCAGGGTAGTGCTGGAAGGTGTGGGTGTATGGGACGGGTTGCAGTATTAAATAGGATAGTCAAGGAAAGCTTCACTGTGAAGATAACAGTTGGCAATAATTTGAAAAACGTGAGAGAATCAGATGTAGCAGCTGTCTGGGGGAAATGTGTCATAGGCATGTGGTACAGGTCGTGAGGAAGTCCTAAGGCAGGGATGTGGTATATTTTGCTCCCTTTTACTAATAACCATCCATTGTAGTTAGTCAGATGCAGATATATGAGCAGCATGGATGCAGGTGGTCAGTAAACACTGACTCTAGAGGCAAAGACATCAAGTCTGTTAAGTCATGATGATTCAGATGTTGGAATTACGTGCTACTATGTAATACGAACTGGTTGATATTGTGTGTTGATATGTAACAAGTAACTGTATTACGTGTTGAGTTTGCTTTGGAATACCATAAATCTAAGTATATTTACCTGGATTTTTGGTGTCTTTTGATACTTGGAAAGTTATCTGCCAAGTTTGAAACTTTATATTTGAACCTGGAAGTCCCCTTCTTGCAAATAGTTCCACTGAAGAATTCATGTCTTATTTCAAAATACTCGATATTCCCATTTTTTCTTTCATTCCTTGTTTGGAGTAAATGGATTGAGAATTTATCAGATAATCACAGTGGTAACATTATAAGCGCTGGGAAGGATGTAAAAACAATTAAGGGATAATGGAGGTTTTTTTTTTAATATAGCAGGAATTTTTCTTTGGCAGTAGAAGAATTATAAGTAATATGAAAGGTATGTGGATTAATTTGTTTTTCTCAGTTCTGGTTCCTTTTTCATGTGTCAGGGTGTGGCTTTCTAAAAGTTGATTCTGGCATTTTCTCCCCTTGTTTTGATGTACATGGGATATGGAAGTAGTGTAATAGTTTCACAGATACTCATCTATTTCACATAAAATTATTTGCCTCCCTTATGCCTGAACTTTTTGCCTCAGGGAATGCTTAAGATGGAACCTTATAAGAGAAATATCTGGCTTTTTATAGCCTTGTTACAGGGCTCCCATCCAAGAACCACCTGGAACCACTGATTTACTTGAAAAACATTCTGTATTATTGGCTACAGCCCCCAGCGGCAACCCCAAAAGAGAAAAACAGAATCCCTAAAGGGAAAAACTCCAGGGCCTCTAACTCAGAAGGAAGGCTGACATTGTTTTTACGGATGTTGTCAAGCAAATAAATACAGTGTCAGAAGGTTAAATTTCACGTACTTCTCAGAACTTTAAGGTCTATACTAATCACCTTAGGATCTTGTTAAAATGCAAACTCTGATCGCATTTTAACAACTATCTTTCTAACTTAGGTCTGGGGTAGGACCCCAGAATTTGCATAACAAACTCGCAGGGGACACCATACTGCTGGTTCAGGGACCACACTCAGAGTAGCAAGACCTTTGCATCATTTGTTTGTAAGCAGTTACACCAAAAACCCAGCCCTGGTGATTCAGGTGGGCAGGGTAGGGCAGGCCTTTGACTGAGACACCAGTACTTGGATTAGTTTGAGTAACCACTTGAATTTTCAGATCATTGAAAATGTTCCTGATTTAGATTGGTTTTAATGGACTGTGCCAAACTGTGTGGGGGCCTCTAGGCCTCTTCTTGATTCGCAGCCCCCAGCCCCAAACTGTTTAGTTTTCCTTTGAAAATTGGTACCTTGGCTTCTCTAGGGAACTTCCTGCTTCTCCTCAGTATTTCTGTTTCTATTGCCTTTTATTGGTGGGGTTAACCCCACTGCCTCTGCTTGGCATTCTTTCTTATGGACAGTGAGAGAGAACAGTTCATTCTAAGGTATCTTTTGCAGAGGAGACAGCACAACCCCCACCTCACCCCACAGCCTACCAGTGACCTCTTCCTTTTTACTGGGGAAAACACAATTCTCTGTTGTGAGTTAGGACTTCCTGTGTGCAAGTGTGCGAGTGCACACAGACACAAAGTCACACTCATATTCACTCACACTTCCCTATGGGACTTTTACAGATTTAATTAGAAATGGGAAGAGTAGTATGCAGAAAAGAAGGAGAGTCCTTCAACAGAAAGCCACCAAAGAGGCAATATGGAACAATCTCTTGCCTTTCAGATAGTGGGACAGGGCCTTAACCCATGTGGGACTGGCTGGAGGACAGGCCAGTGGAGTGAGAGGAGGCAGTCCCAGAACTGTCTGGACAGCCACCGTCTTTGTGACCTACAGTAGCACTATTGAATAGAAGAACTTAAACATGAGCCACATATGTACTTTACACTTTCTAGTGGCCTCATTAAAAAGTAAAAGGAAACAGGTGAAATTAATGTTAGTAATGTTAAAAAACAAAATTCAACCCAGTGAATTTGAAAATCTAATTGGCTTTATTAAGCAAGTCATGAATCCAGCAGCATCTCATCTAACAAGCAGAGAGCTACTCCAAGGAATTGCACAAAATGGAAGGTTTTTATAGGAAGGAGGGTGAGGCAAGAAGTTATTAGCAGAAGAAAAGAAAGGATTATTTCAAGCAAGGCCACCAACTCTTAGGGAGAAGAGCAGAGGGTCTTATCATGCTGATTCATCCCATCTTCTTTCTGGGGGATGAAGAGGGTCCATGTGACAGATTACGTCATTGGTGCAGACCAGAAAATTCCTGACTGATTACATTTCTGGGAGAGATTGAAATTGCAGTTAGGTTAGGTATCAATCCCTGCTTTGGTGACTTGGCCTTGTAGAAGTGACACCATTTTGGGCCTGTGGTTTTCTTTTTAACAATAATATTTTTTGTTCAACCAAATATAATTTTAACAAGTAACCAATATAAAAATTATTAATGTGGTAGCTTATATGCTTTATTTCATACTAAGTCTTTGAAATCTCACATGTATTTTACACTTACGGCACATCTCACTGTGGGCTAGCCACATTTCAAGTGTTCAGTTGCCACATGTGGCTGCTGTATTGGACATGTGGTTACCATACTGGGCAGTACGCCTCATGAGAACTGAAGACAGATCCCTCAAGTTCAGTGTGGTAGGACTCAGTTCCTGGGTCAGAGTGTGCTAGCAGACAGGTTTCAGAGGCTAGGGTCATTGGTCCCTGACCAACTGAGTTTCAGGAAGGGCTCTAATAGCAGAGGGGAAGGGCTCCAGTGACACTGGAATTCATAGCCTGAGTATAGGGGTGGATGTTGGAGTCAGGCTGCTACTTGGTTGAGGGTGTTTTAGGTTTTCTGGGATACCAGTTCAGAGGAGGAGACAAATTGCAGGCCCCTCTCTGAGGTTAGTACTTTAGTTCCCGTTGGCTCAGGGACTGGGTGGGTAGCATCTGCAAGTTAAGCATCTTCAGTGCTTCAAAGGCGCAAAGGATTCAGTCAAGTTGAAAGCCAGGGGTTCTAAGCTCACATACCCTCACAGTGAGTAACATTAAGTAAAATAACAGAGCACAGCTGGCTAGGTGTCAGCAAAAGTCAGGGCAAATACAAGGATGAATGGTAATTGCCCCCCACCCTTGGTCTTGGTGTCTGGGACACAATAGAGGTGAATAGGAATAAATGTGCTGTCTAGAATTTAGCTCAGGTTATGTTCATGCAGGACGCCTGCCTTCCTAGGTTTCTGGGTGTTTTGTTGTTTTCTGAGAGATGTGAGAAATACAGATTTTTATGTGAAATCTTCCACATTTTAAATCATGGTCAATATTTTGGAGGCCAAACTAAGCATGTTCTGGGGATACCATTTTGTGCCTTTTACACTAACACATTTTTTCTCTTCCTATCCCTTTAATCTTCCGAGCCAAAAATCAGGACCTTGTCTATCAGAGAACTTTAATTTTTTATCATTTTTAGAAGAAGATCATGCCTAATTTAAAAATACAGTTTATTAGCTAAACATTTAACAAGTTGCTTTTGTGGAAAGTTATACACAGAATGTAAAAGTGGGGCTCCTCCGAGAATCCATCTATATTGTTGCTGTAAATAGAGATGATGCTCTTGTCCCATGTGACAAACCCTGACCTGTATGCTCATAACTAAATGACAGGACAGAGGATTAGCAGTATGTATGTGGGGAGGTGGGATGTATGCGGGGAGGTGGGATGTCTAAAGTTACCACTTGCTGTATTTCTCTTCCATTTCCTTTTTATTATTAATGATGATTTATATCTGTAATGTCTGAATAAATGTCCCAGATATGATATATATGTCCATGGAGGGTAGGTGAAGATCCCAGTGATGGGAAGGGAAGGGGCATGGGCCTCCTGTGACAGCAATGGTTAGGATATAGTGTTTAAAAAATCTGCTATTGGTGATAAAGTAGCTGACTTTTACTGAGGTTCTACTGGATGTCTGCACTCTTCTAAGTGCTTTCAATGTGTGAACTCATTTAATTCTCTTAATGGTCCTATAACGGCTATTATTGTTCCCATTTTCCAGATGAAGAAAGTGAGGCTCAGAGAGTTTTAGTGAATTGCTTTAGGTCATAGAGCTTAGAAATGGTTTAGGTGGGTTTAAGCCTAGACAATCTAGCTTTAAGTCTGTGTTTTATTCCCATATTTCTCTCTGAAAAACACTTGAATCTTCACTAATTTTATAACTAGAATAAGGAAACCCTAATGAAGAGACTTCTTAGTGACCTGTCCTGTAATTAATTCACCCTTATCAGGAAGTCACTTATTCTATTAAGATCGTCTAAAAATAAAAGGCATACATTCCCTATCTCTTAGCATTTTAGAAATAGGAAACAGTTGGAACAGATTTTGCTTCTAGTATTTCAGTATTTTAAGGACAAATACAGTAAAAGCTTAATTTACATCAAACCAGTTGACACTGCATTTTTGCATTCACATAATTTTCAGGAAAAAGAGGCAAACAGTAAGAAACAGGCTGATTCAGAGGAGGATATCAGAGATTTCATCTGAAAGCAACTTTCCAGGGGTGTCTTTGGGTCAGTTTACATGCTGAGCTGAATTTCCAGTATTTTGTGCATGTATCACTCTGAGGAGTGATCCTTGGTGTCTGGAACGGTGACCCAAAGGTCTGTAAGGTTCTTCATCAAAAAAGACTTTAAAAATGTTTGCCATTCTTTAGTTACTAAGACAAATGTGGTCATGTACATCAGAACAATTTTCTATTAGGTGTTGATGCAAAAACCCAAAAACAAACCCAAAACATCTTTCTGCTTTAACTGTAGTTTCTAGAAAATTAAGTGTAGAGTTCCCATATGAGCATTTTGGCTGACATAAGTTCTTCTGTATTAAATCATATTTTATTTTATTGTAGACACTGTGTACCCAAACTGTCTTTATTCGTGTATGTCATCTCTGCCAATAGGCATGGTTTTGCTGCTACCTCACATTTTCTGTATGTTTGTTATAAGGTGAACCCTGTTAAAGAAAAAAATATTCTGATACTTGTTAAAATGGTAAGGAAGACTTTATTCAGGACTATTGTAAAAAATGTCAAGACTATTACAGTAGGGGATTGAGATCAGTCTCAACTCTGAATAAAAGCAAAGATAGCTGGGGATTTATGGCCAGTGAGCAGTATAAGGGGGCTAAGTGGATGCAAAATTACTAAGAGGAGACATTAGGGGTAAGGGAACTTTTGCTCAAGGAGGCCAGGGTGATTAGATATCAAGGGTGAGGGATGGGAAGTCTGATCAGATATGGAAGGTGCTCAGATATCAAGGGTGAAGGAATTCTCTCTAAACCGACTTTCCAGGATTCTTGCTAAAATGGGCTGTGCAGGCCTGGCAAGGACAGCATGTGGGCTAAGGCTGAGACTTAGTCAAGAAGAGGACTTAGTGGAAACTGACTAAAGTCTGATCAAGAAGAGACTCTTGGTCTACCCACAAAAGCACAGCTAAAGTCATGGTCTCTTAGGCATTAAAACATTCGGTATGCAGTAGGTTAATTTAGTTAAAGAGGAGTAAATCTTTTATTATACTTCAGATTTATACTTTATTAAATGAATTCAAAGTTTACTTACTGTGTAAAACAATCACTCATTTCTCCTGCACTCTAGTGGCTTGTCCTTTTTTCCCTTTATGGAAAGACACTGTTCATGTCACTCTATACCATTGATGATCTACAGTGTCTTCCAATTTTCTCAGCTGCTCCATGTGAGCAAGTCCAGTAGTAATTCTTATCCCCCAAGCAGTTTTCTCCTCCTACCCCATACTGCTGCAGCTGGTGCTGAAGACTTAAGTACCCACATGGGCCCAATTGTGGTGGTAGAGTTTGAACTTGCAACCTCCATACACTAGGAGTTCACGTCATTAGTGAGCTAAGGTAATTGAATTGATGTAGTGCCATTAATATTCAAATTCTCCAACTCCCCTGCTCACCGTTTCTCTCAGTGGTTGAGTAAATGAGATGTAACTCTAACATTGGTGGCAGAAGTCACATGAAAGTCAGTGTTATGCATTATAGCAATACCCTTATCCTGAGGGGTTCTTCCTTTTTTGCCGATGCGGCTAGCTCACAAGGGTGGTCCACAGTACAGCCATTGTACAGATAAAGATAAAGCTCCCTTCTGCACAAGTCATGCCAAAGAAGGCTATTCTCTCTAGCTACCACATCCCTGTTTTTGTTTGTCTGGTCGATGGTATCAGCTATAATATCAGTGTCAGTTTCTCTGGGTCTTTGCTGAAGACCTGTCTGAATTAAGGCAAACCAAAATGATTCAAGTTTTAAAAGGCTTTTTGACATAGTTATAAAATATTGGCCTTATATAGAAATTAACATCCAGTTCTCTTCAGAGTTACTAGTATCTCATAGCCCAGCTCTACCCTTATCAATACGGGCAAGTAACCTCTTTGTGCCTCTATCTTCCTGTTTACAAATGGTGCACACATTGCTGCTGCTACAGTAGTTCCTCGAAATGATCAGTCATGAAACCTTGGTGGCCTTCACCAGGAAGCAGTTTTCCTGTGCCCCTGGAGTCCATTAGTGGTCCCTCGGGCAGCTCTGGTTCTTTTGACTGGGCTTCTTGACCATCTGGGGGTTGGCTAGTCTAGTCTGGCTTTGGCAGAGGTGGTTGGGATGACTTGGGTGTGCTCGGGTGTTTGACTGCCTTCCCCCTGGCTAGCCTGTGCGTGTTCTCTAGTGATAGTAGAGGAGCGAGTGAGCAAGCAGAACCACATGAGGCCTCTTGAGGCCCAGGCTCAGAACTGGCAAAATGTCATGCTTGCATTCTGTTGCCCAAGCAAGCCACAAGGCTAGTCCAGGTTGACAGAGCGGGGAAACTGCAGTCACACAGTGAAGGTCGTGGCTAAAGAAAGGAGTGTAGAATTAATGTCATCACTGCCTTGAATCACAAATAATGATAGAAACAGTGCCTACCACGTTGGTGTGTGCGGAGGACTGAGTGAGATAATCCACATAGAAGGCTTAGCTCAGTGCCTGCTGCATAGTAAGTGCCGGGTGAATGTTAGCTACTGTTATCACTGGGTACCATGCCTAAGAACAGTTATAAAGAGAGACTTCATACCATCAGAGCCCTGGCGTGGACTGGTGGCAACTCTATTACATTAAGATCTCCTCTAATTTCTCAGAAAGAGGGAGAGGGAGGGAGGTACCTGGGGTGGGGGAGGGGGGCAGTTTGCTGTTTCTAGTCCTCCATCTATGCCCAGTGTAGTAGCTTTCAGTTGGGATAAAGATCCTTTTAAGGCTAGTGCCCTGGCCACATTCCAGAACCTGCCCTCTCATTAAATGCTAAATCTGGCTGATAAGAGAGTTTTATGAAATGACTCAAGGAACCAAATATAATTTCTATAAAAGATTCAGGTTTCACAACCCTCTGTGGGCTAAATCTTGTTACAACAATGTCATCAGACCCCAATCCTGACAGTTCTTTTTTAAGCAATCCTTGATGAAATGACATCCAACAAAACACCTTATTTCGATATGAGAGTTGTTTTGGAATAAGTGTGGACACTAGTCTTGCCCTGGTCCTTGACTATGCTCATAGCTGGTGGTGACACATTTGGCGCACCTTTCTTGTTTGTTGTCCTCATCTCTGGCTAACACTGGACACTGTTGCCTTTGCCACATATTATTGGCAACAACCTTGTCAAGCAGATCTGAGCAGACCAGTGCACTGCGAAGACCCTGCACTGGAAGTTCATTCACTCAAAGAAAGCATTTATGCCCTCCAACTGAGCTGAATTTCTGAAGAACCCAGGCAGAGTTACCAGCTGGGGGAAGTTTACCCACAGCCATAGGCTAGACCTTATGAGACTGGTTGACTTCTGAATATTATTCTGGTCTCTAATCTATTCCCTCCCAGGGTGGGAGAGTGGAAGACAGGAGAAGACAAGTTACAAAATTGGAACACAGTCTATTCATATCCAGTAAATATGAGTTTATTCCTTATTATCTCCACCCTAGTGTTATCCTTTTTCATAAAAGAATGCCCTAAACTCCTATACCACTGACCAACAGGCCTTCATTGCCTGTCTAGGGCCCAAATCACTTGCTGCTCTTTTTTCCTTTTGCCACATGTTTTGCAAGTTTGTTAACCTGATAAACTGGTACAATTTCTTTTATTAGCTCACTTGGCTGCCAGAATTTTCTAACTATCCTTAGTTTTTCTGGCTTAACCACTTCTGCCATCTCAATATGGGTTTCTTCTTATTTTAATACCATTATTATATTTTTTTGCAAGGAGTCAATTCAAACTCATTGTAATAAATAGTTACAGTATAAATAATGAATCAATGATTATTTAACATTTATTAGTACATTGATTTATTTAATGTGTATATTTCTAATAGTGACAGTGGCCAGAAAGAAAAGTTTTAGGAACTTGCCTCAGATTGCAGTCTATTTCTTCAGAGTTAACCACATAGATTATTGATAATGATTTGCATTTTTCACATTCACTAATTAAGTGGTTAGAACTTTAAGGAATCTTGCCCTGCTCTAGACCAATGGGGAGACTGGAGACTTTTAATTTTATCTTTTATTAAGATATTAGTTATAATTTCTAAATATATTAAAGAGGAAACCCCTACCATTATGCCTTTCATTTAAGAATTTTATTAAAATTACATAAGATTAAAGCACTCAACCTTGAAGTTGTTTCCTTTTTCTTTGTTTTTTTGAATTTCATTAGCCCATAGTTATTTCTACCAGCTATATTATAGTTAGAGAATCCTTCTTAGCCATCTGTCCTGACCAGGTGGGCATCTCCAATCTCAGAATGGCCTGGGCTAACTTACTGAATCATTGGATTTCCACAAAAGTCTGTCTTTGGAATAACTGCTACACATTAGCATATATAAAAGATAGTTGATTCGGTTTCACATCTTTGCTAGATACCACCAGGGGTTTTGAAAAGCATAAGTCGACTTCTATTTATTAAACATCTGCTATATGTTTTACATGAGATTTGAAATCATATCATGCAAAATCATATCACATGAGATGTAAAATCATAAAACTAACAATGTTAAGTTTGCAGAACACTTTTTAGTTT
>JAVSCE010001676.1:0-254425 GCA_032199065.1 Smutsia gigantea
CCCCTCCTCAGTGTCCCCTCCTCAGAGTGTCCCCACCTCAGTGTCCCCTCCTCACATTTTCCCCACCTCAGTGTCCCCTCCTCACAGTGTCCCCAACTCAGTGACCACTACTCACAGTGTCCCCTCCTCAGTGTCCCCGCCTCACAGTTTCCCTCCTCACAGTGTCCCCACATAAGTGTCCCCGCCTCACAGTGTCCCCTCCTCAGTGTCCCCACCTCACAGAGTCCCCACTTCACAGTGTCCCCACCTCAGTGTCCCCTCCTCACAGTGTCCCCAACTCAGTGTCCCCTCCTCACAGTGACCCCACCTCAGTGTCCCCTCCGCACAGTGTCCCCACCTCAGTGTCACTGCCTCAAGGTGTCCCCACCTCAGTGTCCCGTCCTCAGTGTCCCCACTCATGGTCCCTTCCTCACAGTGTCCCTACTTCAGTGTCCCCTCTTCACAGTGTCCCCTCCTCAGTGTCCAATTCTCACAGTGACCACACCTCAGTGTACCCTCCTCACAGTGTCCCCACCTCAGTGTCCGCTCCTCACAGTTTACCCTCCTCAGTGTCCCCTCCTCACAGTGTCCCCACTTCAGTATTCTCTCCTAACAGTGTCCACACCTCAGTGTCCCCTCCTCACAGTGTCCCCACCTCAGTGTCCCCTCCACAGAGTGTCCCCTCTCAGTGTACCCTCCTCACATTGTCCCCTCTTCACAGTGTGCCCAACTCAGTGTCCCCTCCTCACAGTGTCCCCTCCTCAGCGTCCCCACCTCACAGTGTCCCCACTTCACAGTGTCCCCACCTCACAGTGTCCCCACCTCAGTGTCCCCACCTCAGCGTCTCCTCCTCTCAGTGTCCTCTCCTCAGGTTCCCCACCTCAGTGTTGCCACTTCACAGTGTCCCCACCTCACAGTGTCCCCTCCTCACAGTGTCCCCACCTCAGTGTCCTTTCCTCAGAGTGTCCCCTCCTTAGTGTCCCCACCTCACATTGTCCCCTCTTCACAGTGACCCACCTCAGTGTCCCCTCCTCACAGTGTCCCCTCCTCAGTGTCCCCACAACACAGTGTCCCCACCTCAGTGTCCCCTCCTCACAGTGTCCCCACCTCAGTGTCCCCTCCTCACACTGTCCCCTCCTCACAGTGTCCCCACCTCAGTTTCCCCTCATCACATTGTCCCCTCCTCAGTGTCCCCACCTCACAGTGTCCCCACCTCAGTGTCCCCTCCTAACAGTGTCCCCATCTCAGTGTCCCCTCCTCACAGTGTCCCCACCTCAATGTCCCCTCCTCACAGTGTACCCTCCTCAGTGTCCCCACCTCACAGTGTCCCCACTTCACTGTGTCCCCTCCTCACAATGTCCCCCCCTCAGTGTCCCCTCCTCACAGTGTCCCCTCCTCAGTGTCCCCACCTCACAGTGTCCCCACCTCAGTGTCCCCATCACACAGTGTCCCCACCTCAGTGTCCCCTCCTCACAGTGTCCCCACCTCAGTGTCCCCTCCTCACACTGTCCCCTCCTCACAGTGTCCCCACCTCATTTTCCCCTCATCACAGTGTCCCCTCCTCAGTTTCCCCACCTCACAGTGTCCCCACTTCACTGTGTCCCCACCTCACAGTGTCCCCTCCTCACAGTGTCCCCACCTCACAGTGTCCCCACCTCAGTGTCCCCTCCTCACAGTGTCCCCACCTCAGTGTCCCCTCCTCACAGTTTCCCCACCTCAGTGTCCCCTCCTCACATTTTCCCCACCTCAGTGTCCCCTCCTCACCGTGTCCCCACCTCAGAGACCACTACTCACAGTGTCCCCTCCTCAGTTTCCCCTCTTCACAGTGTCCCCACATAAGTGTCCCCGCCTCACAGTGTCCCCTCCTCAGTGTCCCCACCTCACAGTGTCCCCACTTCACAGTGTCCCCACCTCAGTGTCCCCTCCTCACAGTGTTCCCACCTCAGTGTCCCCTCCTCAGTGTCCCCACCTCACAGTGTCCCAACTTCACGGTGTCCTCTCCTCAGCGTCCACACTTCAGTGTCCCCACATCACTGTGTCCCCACCTCAGTGTCCCCTCGTCACAGTGTCCTCACCTCAGTGTCCCTTCCTCACAGTGTCCCCACCTCAGGGTCCCCTCCTCACAGGTTCCCCACCTCAGTGTCCCCTCCTCACAGTGTCCCCACGTCAGTGTACACTCCTCACAGTGTCCCCACCTCAGTGTCCCCTCCTCACAGTGTCCCAACCTCAGTGTCCCCTGCTCACAGTGTCCGCTCTTCAGGGTCCACTCCTCACAGTGTGCCCTCCTCACAGTGTCCACACCTCAGTGTCCCCTCCTGACAGTGTCCCCTCCTCAGTGTCCCCACCTCACAGTGTCCCCACTTCACAGTGTCCCGTCCTCACAGTGTCCCTTCCTCACAGTGTCCCCACCTCACAGTGTCCCCACCTCAGTGTCCCATCCTCACAGTGTCACCTCCTCAGTTTCCCCAACTCACATTGTTCCCACTTCACAGTGTCCCCTCATCACAGTGTCCCCACCTCAGTGTCACCTCCTCACAGTGTCCCCACCCTAGTGTCCCCTCCTCACACTGTCCCCTCCTCACAGTGTCTCCACCTCAGTGTCCCCTCCTCACAGTGTCCCCACCTCAGTGTCCCCTCCTCACAGTGTCCCCACCTCAGTGTCCCCTCCTCACAGTGTCCCCACCTCAGTGTCCCCTCCTCACAGTGTCACCACCTCAGTGTCGCCACCTCAAGGTGTCCCAACCTCAGTGTCCCCTCCTCAGTGTCCCCGCTCAGTGTCCCCTCCTCACAGTGTCCCCACTTCAGTGTCCCCTCTTCACAGTGTCCCCACCTCAGTGTCCCGTCCTCACATTGTCCCCTCCTCAGTGTCCAATTCTCACAGTGACCCCACCTCAGTGTCCCCTCCTCACAGTGTCCCCACCTCAGTGTCCGCTCCTCACAGTTTACCCTCCTCAGTGTCCCCTCCTCACAGAGTCCCCCCGTCAGTGTCCTCTCCCCTCTGATTCCCCACACCTCAGTGTCCCCTCCTCAGTGTCCCCACCTCAGTGTCCCCTCCCCAGAGTGTCCCCTCCTCAGTGTCCCCTCCTCACATTGTCCCCTCTTCACAGTGTGCCCACCTCAGTGTCCAGTCCTCACAGTGTCCCCACCTCAGTGTCCCCTCCTCAATGTGTCCCCACCTCAGTGTACCCTCCTCACAGTGTCCCCTCCTCTCTGTGTCCCCTCCTCACAGTGTCCCCACCTCAGTGTCCCCTCCTCACAGTGTCCCCTCCTCAGTGTCCCATCCTCACAGTGTCCCCACCTCAGTGTCCCCTCCTCAGAGTGTCCCCTCCTCAGTGTCCCATCCTCACAGTGTCCCCACCTCAGTGTCCCCTCCTCACAATGTCCCCTCCTCAGTGTCCCCTCCTCAACGTGTCCACACCTCAGTGTCCCCTCCTCACTGTGTCCCCACCTCAGTGTCCCCTCCTCTCAGTGTCCCCTCCTCAGTGTCCGCTCCTCACAGTGTCCCCTCATCACAGTGTCTCCACCTCAGTGTCCCCTAACAGTGTCCCCTTTTCACAGTGTCCCCTCCTCTCACTGTGCCCTCCTCAGTGTCCCCTCCTCACAGTGTCCTGACCTCAGTGTCCCCTCCTCACAGTGTCCTGACCTCAGTATCCCCACCTCACAGTGTCCCCTCCTCCCATTTGCTTGCCCCTTCCCACAGTGTCCCCTCTGCTCTCAGTGTTCTCTCCTTCAGGTTCTCACTGTCCCCACCATGGCTCTCATGGCCTCTAAGGCCCAAACTGCCTGTCTCCTGTTCTGTCTCTGACGCTCCTCTCCTCCTCAACCCACCTCCCGGTGCAGGTCCGCCCTGCTGCCCTGGCTGCTCCTGGGCCGCACCCGGCCTGCTGCTCTTGAGGACCTTTGCTCCCTCTCCTGGAACAGGCTTCCCACACCTCACCATGGCTCCCTGCTCACCTGTCTCGAGCCTTCAGCCGTGCCCCCCTCTCTGTGAGGCCTACTCCACACGTTCTTCTTGCTTTATATCGTTATCACCCTCTAAACTACTGTGACATGTACTTAATTAGGTTTCATTTGTATTTCCCAGGTGCCCCTGCTGGAATGCAAGCCCAGGAGACAAGGAGCTGACATCTGCTCCGACTGCTGACGGATCATAACTATTTACAGTGGTGCCTGTCACGAAGTAGTTGCTCAAAAATTACTTGTGGAATGAATGCAAAGGGGGGAAATTTTTGTATTATGGAAGTGGTTTTAAATTATTAAATATTAAGATGTTTATAGACCTATTAAGTCTTCATTCTCCCTAAATTATTTCTAAAAATTCTCGCTTCTCTCATTCTGTATCCTTCCCTTAGACAACGCCTTCCTCTCCTACACTTTTAAACACAAACTCCAACCCATTGCCTCCCACATCCATGTCTCTAGTTCAGGAAATTTTCCAGGATACAAACTACTAAATCCCATATTGCCTGGCTATTTCTCTCTATTCCACATGGCTCTGCCTGTCTGATCCAAATCTTTATCATCTATTGTTTAAACCCATTGTCACATCCATTTCTGATGGCCAAGTTCAGAATGAAAATTATCTGACTTCTCTTCCCCTGAGGTCCTTGGGTTAATACCTCAGGCACTGCTGCTTCCCACCATCTCTCTGTTTCTAGGCCCTCGTTTTGAGCTTCAGCACCCCCTCATTAAGACTACAGCAATGTTTTCACAAGTCCAATGTAAAGCCTAACTGTCAGAAAACAGAGGTCACACCGAAACTGGTTAATCTGAAGACAACTTAATAAAGTTTTTTGACCATTTGCCAAACTGTGGGCAGTTGGTAAGAAAAGCATAAGCAATGTGCCCTGGATCTAAAAACAGGTATTGGTCATCAACCCGTGAAAGTTTAAGGAGATAGGTCATGATGGCCTCTGGAAACACAGCTGGTGGTGGATTCCAGCAGGTCAAGGTGAACCGTGACCCACAAGAGGTGTCCAGAGAGCATGGACATCCCAACCTCTCCTCCTGTCCTCTTATCTCCTGGGATGTTCCCCACTGCTTGAATCCAGCCGGAGCCATGGGGAAAGAGGCCTATTGGCACATCCCCTGCAGGTCAGCCTCTCCCAGAGCACAGCCTGGGGGGTGGGGTGGGGAAGAGATTCAGAAGGAGAGTGAGAAGGTACTTCAGTGAAACAGGAGACATTTCCTTGCCCACCTCTCCACCCCGCCAATGTGGCACTCTGGACTAGAGTATGTGGTTTTGCCTTTTTATGTTCCTCATCCTGGAATGCCCTTTGGTTTTGGTTTTCCTGGAAAATTTTTACATTTCCAGTCTGTTTAGCAGCCAGTCCCTGAGGAAGGCTTCCTTGATATCCTTTACTAATTAATCTTACCTCTTCTGAGCAGAACTTAGGCAGGAACTTTTTAAAATTTATCATTAAGGTATTATTGATATACACTCTTATGAAGATTTGACATGAAAAAACAATGTGATGACTACTTTCACCCATATTATCAAGTCCCCACCCATACCCCAATGCTCCTCAATCCCCTTCTCCCTCCCTCCCCACCCGCCTTCCCACACCCCTCGCCTTTGGTAACCACTAGTCTCTTCTCGGAGTCTCTGAGTCTGCTGTTATTTTGTTCCTTCAATTTTGCTGCATTGTTATACTCCACAAATGAGGGAAATCATTTGGCACTTGTCTTTCTCCGCCTGGCTTATTTCACTGAGCACAATATCCTCCAGCTCCATCCATGTTGTTGCAAATGGTAGGATTTGTTTCTTTCTTATGGCTGAATAGTATTCCATTGTGTATATGTACCACATCTTCTTTATCCATTCATCTACTGATAGACACTTAGGTTGCTTCCATATCTTGGCTATTGTAAATAGTTCTGCATATGTCTTTATGAATCTGAGAAGTTGTATTCTTTGGGTAAATTCCAAGGAGTGGGATTCCTGGGTCAAATGGTATTTGTATTTTTAGTTTTTTGAGGAACCTCCATATTGCTTTCCACAATGGTTAAACTAGCTTACATTCCCACCAGCAATGTAGGAGGGTTCCCCTTTCCCTGCATCCTCACCAGCATTTGTTGTTCTTAGTCTTTTGGATGGTGGCCATCCTTACTGGTGTGAGGTGATATCTCATTGTGGTTTTAATTTGCATTTCCCTGATGATTAGTGATGTGGAACATCTTCTCATGTGTCTGTTAGCCATGTGAATTTCTTCTTTGGAAAATTGTCTCTCCATATCCTCTGTCCATTTTTTAATCGGGTTATTTGCTTTTTGGGTATTGAGGTGTGTGAGTTCTTTGTATATTTTGGATGTTAACCCCTTGTCAGATATGTCATTTACAAATATATTCTCCCACACTGTAGGATGCCTTTTTGTTCTGTTGATGGTGTCCTTTGCCATACAGAAGCTTTTTAGTTTGATGTAGTCCCATGAGTTAATTTTTGCTTTTGTTTCCCTTGTTCAAGGAGATATGTTCAGGAAGAAGTTGCTCATGCTTATATTCAGGAGATTTTTTTCCTATGTTGTCTTCTAAGAGTTTTATGGTTTCATGACTTACATTCAGGTCTTTGATCCATTTCGTGTTTACTTTTGTGTATGGGGTTAAACAATAATCCAGTTTCATTCTCTTGCATGTAGCTGTCCAGTTTTCCTTAGGCAGGAATTTGTTGTTGATTTTATACCATATTATATTTGACACATGTATGTGGGAGGAGACCCTAAGATGGCCTCCAGTTATTTTCAGCCTTACTCCTTTTGAGTCTGAGACCTGTGACTTGCTTCTGACCAACAGTGATGGGCAAGTCACTCCTGTGAGTAGATAACCATCAGTTGTGATTAATCTCTTGCTAGAAGACCTCCATATTTCACACTTCGATGAAGCCTGCTTATTAGGGAGACCTACATGGCAAGTGAATGAGATGCTTGCAGCCAACAACAGCAAAGGTCCAAGGCTCTCAGACTGACCCTCAGGGAACAGCCCACCCGCTTAGGGACAACTTCCCTAGTTGTTTTCAGAGGAAAGGAGAGCTCTGGCTGATACCTTGATTAGAGCCTATGAGAGGCCCTGAAGCAGAGGACCCCGTTAAGCTATCCTTGGATTTCTGATCCACAAAAAATGAAAGGTAATGCATGTGCCTTGCTTAAGGCTGCTAAATTTGTGATAATTTGTTCTGCACCAAATGATAGCTAATACAATTCTTTTTCCCGTTAATAACAGCTAACACTCACTATGCACTGAGTGCCTAGTATTATGCTAAATTCATTTAGTCTTCATGGCCCTACCTACCCAGTGGATTGTATTATTACCACATTTTAATTGAGAACAACTGAAAATTAGAGAGGCTGAGTGATTTTCTAAGGCCAAAGAGTGAGTGTCAGGGGGCTGCATTTACCTGAGACGGTCTGGTTCCAGGGTCCACACTCTTGAGCCTTCTACTCTGTGACCTTCCTCTGCTAATCTGTCTCCTCTCCGTGCCCTGCTCTTCTAAGCTGTGGAACTCTTGGGTTAAAGCTTGTGAGCATTCATCACTTATCTTCTGTACCAGACATAGTATCTGGCATATATCAGGTGCTTGATAAATGTTTCCTAAGTAGAATAATGATTAAAGATGGTGGCATGAGAGGTGAGACAGAGGCTTCCTCCTAAAACCTCATATAATATGAAAA
Organism: Smutsia gigantea; assembly: GCA_032199065.1. Lineage (NCBI taxonomy): Eukaryota > Metazoa > Chordata > Mammalia > Pholidota > Manidae > Smutsia > Smutsia gigantea. The sequence continues at coordinate 7,644 of JAVSCE010001676.1, forward strand.
TAAAGCTACTACAACTACTCTTCAAAGAGCAACGGGAAAGAGAATGGTAACAAACTGCATACACCTGGGGACAAGAGCAGCCTTCACAGAAAAGGGTAACATACGAAAGCTGTGGTCCTGCGGGATCCGAGCCCTTCCCCCACCCCAGCTCACCTGCAGGAGGAACAGGAACGGAGCAGGGAGGGAGTGGAGAACTGGGACTGCTGAATACCTAACTCTGGAGATCTGCTCTGGGAGCACAAACCTACATTCCATGGTGCTTGCATGATACTCTCATAATTAGGGGGTTGGAAAGCTAAGACAGGCAGAATTCCTGGAGAGACTAAGAATCCAGCTGCTTGTGAAAGCAGGGATCCATACCCAGCTGCTCGGGGACAAAAGAAAGGCGGGCAGTCTGAGAGACTTCCTAACAAAGAAACCCTTAGCAAGAGGGCTGCTAGAGGGGCAAGGATTGCACAGAGCTTACTGCTCAGGAGAAAGGACAGGCAGACAAAACTGTCCGGCTGCACTCTGCCCAGCAGGTTGGGAGCTTTCACAGTCTTCAGGTGCTCCAGCTCCCTGGCTGCCTACACAGCTCCAAGAAACCCTTCTGTGACAGGCAGACTAGTGTGCTTTTCTTCTGGCCAGCCCCACCGGGCTTGCAAACCGGGAATCCTTCACTGGTGTTAGGCCAGCCAGAGGGAAGATCAGTCTACAGCAACTATAAATGCAAAGCACAGAGGCTTATACCTGTGTGCTCAGCCCACTGGCTCAGGCAGTGGAGACAGGCATAGCAGCCAGGAACCAGCAAACAGCCCTTTCCTCCCCAGAGGCACCAATACCACTCCCCTACAATCCCCGCATTGCTTCAGGGGCTGAGCAGCTCCAGAGAGTAGAGCTTCTGGGCACTAGAGGGCGCCATACACAAATATGAAATGCCAAAGGAACCTGGTCCAGAGTAAAATTATGAACACAACTCCTGAGAAAGATTTAAATGATATGGACCTTATGACTCTCCCTGAAAGTGAGTTCAAAATAAAAATCATTAACATGCTCATGGAGGTACGGAAAAATATTCAAGAACTCACGAATGAATTCCGGTCAGAGATCCAATCATTGAAGAACACAATGGACGGTATTAAAAGCAGGGTGGATATGGTGGAGGAGACAATAAATGAAATAGGAACTAGAGAAGAGGAATACAACGAAGCTGAGGCACAGAGAGAAAAAAGGATCTCTAAGAATGAAAGAATATTAAGAGAACTGTGTGACCAATCCAAATGGAACAATATTCACATTATAGGGGTACCAGAGGAAGAAGAGAGAGAAAAAGGGATAGAAAGCGTCTTTGAGGAGGTGATTGCTGAAAACTTGCCCAATGTGGGGAAGGAGATAGTCTCTCAGGCCATGGAGGTGGGCAGATCTCCCAACACAAGGGACTTAAGGAACACAACAGCAAACATATAGTAATTAAAATGGCAACGATCAAGGATAAGGACAAACTATTAAAAGCAGCCAGAGAGAGAAATAAGATCACATACAAAGGAAAACCCTTCAGGCTATCATCAGACTTCTCAGCAGAAACCTTACAGGCCAGAAGCGAGTGGCATGATGTATTTAATGCAATGAAGCAGAAGGGCCTTGAAGCAAGATTACTTTATCCAGCAAGATTATCATTTAAATTTGAAGGAGGGATTAAACAATTCCCAGATAAGCAAAAGCTGAGAGAATTTGCCTCCCACAAACCATCTCTACAGTGTATTTTGGAGGGACTGCTATAGATGGAAGAGTTCCTACAGATTAATAGATGTCACCAGAGGTAACAAAACCACAATAAAGATAATAGAACAGCTAATTACTAAGAAAATGCAAAATTAAATTAACTATTCCCAGAGTCAAACAAGGGACAGACAAACAGTGCAGAATATGATACCTAATATATAAAGAATGGAATAGAAAGAAAAAGAGGAAGGAAACAAACAAACAAACAAACAAACAAAAGAACCTTTAGATTGTGTTTGTAATAGCATATTAAGTTAGTTGTTAGACTTTTAGATAGCAGGGAAGTTAACCTTGAACCTTTGGTAACCACAAATCTCAAGCCTGCAATGCCAATAAGTACATATCTATCCATAATCACCCTAAATGTAAATGGACTGAATGCACCAGTCAAAAGACATAGAGTCACTGAATAGATAAAAAAACAAGACCCATCTATATGATGCCTTCAAGAGACTCACTTTAAACCCAAAGACATACACAGACTAAAAGTGAAGGGATGGAAAAAGATATTTCATGCAAACAACAAGGAGAAAAAAGCAGGTGTTGCAGTACTTGTATCAGACAAAATAGACTTCAAAACGAAGAAAGTAGCAAGAGATAAAAAAGGACATTACATAATGATAAAGGGGTCAGTCCAATAAGAAGATATAACCATTATAAATATATATGCACCCAACACAGGAGCACCAGCATATGTGAAACAAATACTAACAGAATTAAAGGAGGAAATAGAAAGCAATGCATAAATTTTAGGAGACTTCAACACACCACTCACTCCAAAGGACAGATCAACCAGACAGAGAATAAGTAAAGACAAAGAGGCACTGAACAACACACTAGAACAGATGGACCTAACAGACATCTACAGAACTCTGCACCCAAAAGCAGCAGGATACACATTCTTCTCAAGTGCACATGGAACATTTTCCAGAATAGACCACATACTAGGCCACAAAAAGAACCTCAGTAATTTCAAAAATATTGAAATCCTACCAACCAACATCTCAGATCACAAAGGTATAAAACTAGAAATAAATTTTAGAAATAAATCAAAAAGGCTCACATATACATGGAGACTTAACAGCATTCTCCTAACTAATCAATGGGTTAACGACCAAATCAAAACAGAAATGAAAGAATATATGGAGACTAATGACAACAACAACACAAAGCCACAACTTCTGTGGGACGCAGCAAAGGCAGTTCTAAGAGGAAAGTATATGGCAATCCAGGCCTATTTAAAGAAGGAAGAACATTCCCAAATGAATAGCCTAAAGACACAGTTACTGAAATTGGAAAAAGAAGAACAAATGAGGCCCAAAGTCACCAGGAGGGATATAATGAAGATCAGAGAAGAAATAAATAAAATTGAGAAGAATAAAACAATAGAAAAAAATCAATAAAAGCAGGAGCTGGTTCTTTGAAAAAATAAACAAAATAGATAAACCCCTAGCCAGACTTATTAAGAGAAAAAGAGAATCTACACACATAAACAGAATCAGAAATGAGAAAGGAAAAATAATGACGGACCCCACAGAAATACAAAGACTTATAAGGGAATATTATGAGAATCTATATGCTAACAAGGTGGAAAACATAGAAGAAATGGAAAACTTCTTAGAAAAATACAACCTTCCAAGACTGACCAAGCAAGAAACAGAAAAACCGAAGAGACCAATCACCAGCAATGAAATTGAATCAGTAATCAAAAAACTACCCAAGAACAAAACCCCCAGACCAGAAGGATTCACCTCTGAATTCTACCAGACATATAGAGAAGAAATAATACCCATTCTCCTTAAAGTTTTTCAAAAAATAGAAGAGGAGGGAATACTTCCAAACTCATTCTATGAAGCCAGCATCACTCTAATACCAAAACCGGGCAAAGACCTCACCAAAAAAGAAAATTACAGACCAATATCCCTGATGAACGTAGATGCAAAAATACTCAACAAAATATTAGCAAACCGAATCCAAAAATACATTAAAAGCATCATACACCATGATCAAGTGGGATTCATCCCAGGGATGCAAGAATGGTGCAACATTCAAAAATCCATCATCATCCACCACATCAACAAAAAGAAGAACAAAAACCACATGATCATCTCCATAGATGCTGAAAAAGCATTTGACAAAATTAAGCATCCATTCATGATTAAAACTCTCAACAAAATGGGTATAGACGGCAAGTACCTCAACATCATAAAGGCCATATATGACAAACCCACAGCTAACATCATACTTAACAGCAAGAAGCTGAAAGCTTTTCATCTAAGATAGGAAACAAGACAGGGATGCCCACTCTCTCCACTGTTATTCAACATAGTACTGGAGGTCCTAGCCACGGCAATCAGACAAAACAAAGACATACAAGGCATCCAGATGGTAAAGAAGAAGTCAAATTGTCACTATTTGCAGGTGACATGATACTGTACATAAAAAACCCTAAAGGCTTCATTCCAAAACTACTAGAACTAGTATCTGAATTCAGCAAAGTTGCAGGATACAAAATTAACACACAGAAATCTGTTGCTTTCCTATACACTAATGATGAACTAACAGAAAGAGAAATCAGAAAAACAATTCCATTCACAATTGCATCAAAAAGAATAAAATACCTAGGAATAAACCTAAGGAAGGAAGTGAAAGACCTATACTCTGAAAACTACAAGAAACTCCTAAGAGAAATTAAAGAAGACACTAACAAATGGAAATCCGTCCCATGTTCTTGGCTAGGTAAAATAAATATTGTCAAAATGGCTATACTACCTAAAGTAATCTATAGATTCAACGTAATCCCTATCAAATACCAACAGCTTTCTTCAATGAACAGGAACAAATAACTCTAAAATTCATATGGAACCACAAAAGACCCCGAATAGCCAAAGCAATCCTGAGAAGGCGGAATAAAACAGGGGAATTATGCTCCCTGACTTCAAGCTCTACTACAAAGCCACAGTAATCAAGACAATTTGGTATTGGCACAAAAACAGACCCACAGACCAGTGGAACAGAATAGAAAATCCAAACATTAATCCAAACATATACAGTCAATTAATATTTGATAAAGGAGCCTTGGATATACAGTGGAGAGATGACAGCATCTTCAGCAGCTGGTGTTGGAAAAACTGGACAGCTACATGTAAGAGAATGAAACTGGACTACTGTCTAACCCCATACACAAAGGTAAACTCAAGGTGGATCAAAGACCTGAATGTAAGTCATGAAACCATAAAACTCTTAGAAAAAAACATAGGCAAACATCTCTTGGACATAAACATGATCGACTTCTTCATGAACATATCTCCCCGGGCAAGGGAAACAAAATCAAAAATGAACAAGCGGGACTATATCAAGCTGAAAAGCTTCTGTACAGCAAAGGACACCATCAGTAGAACAAAAAGACATCCTACAGTATGGGAGAATATATTCGTAAATGATGTATCCGATAAGGGGTTGACATCCAAAATATATAAAGAACTCATGCACCTTAACAAACAAAAAGCAAATAATCCAATTAAGAAATGGGCAGAGGATATGAATAGACACTTATCTAAAGAAGAAATTCAGATGGCCAACAGGCACATGAAAAGATGCTCCACATGGCTAATCATCAGAGAAATGCAGATTAATAACCACAATGAGATATCACCTCACACCAGTGAGGATGGCCAACATCCAAAACACAAACAACAACAAATGTTGGCGAGAATGTGGAGAAAAGGGAATCCTCCTACACTGCTGGTGGGAATGCAAATTAGTTCAACCATTGTGGAAAGCAGTATGGAGTTTCCTCAAAAAACTCAAAATAGAAATACCATTTGACCCAGGAATTCCACCCCTAGGAATTTATCCTAAGAATACAGCAGCCCAGTTTGAAAAAGACAGGTGCACCCCTATGTTTATTGCAGCACTATTTACAATAGCCAAGAAATGGAAGCAACCTAAGTGTCCATCAGTAGATGAATGGATAAAGAAGAAGTGGTACATATACACAATGGAATATTATTCAGCCATAAGAAGAAAACAAATCCTACCATTTGCAACAACATGGATGGAGCTAGAGGGTATTAGGCTCAGTGAAATTAGCCAAGCTGAAAAAGACAAGTATCAGATGATTTCACTCATATGTGGAGTATAAGAACTGAGAAAAAAACTGAAGGAACAAACCAGCAGCAGACTCACAGAACCCAAGAACGGACTAATAGTTACCAAAGGGAAAGGGACTGGAGAAGATGGGTGGGAAGGGAGGGATAAGAGGGAAAAAGGGGCAGTATGATTGAAAGGTGTAATGTTGGGGGGCACGGGGAGGGCTGTACAACTCAGAGAAGACAAGTAGTGATTCTATAGCATCTCACTATGCTGATGGACAGTGACTGTAATGGTGTTGGTGGGGAGGACCTGATGAAGGGGGTAGTTTAATTATCATAATATTGCACATGTAATTGTAGATCAATGATCCAAAATAAATTATTAAAAAAATAAATAAATAAAAATTAAAAAAATAAAAATTAAAAAATAAATAAAAATCACTACATGTTTCCTAAGTAGTACATTTGTGTTATGTAAAAACCTTTTCTCAACACCCATGCACTAAAGGCAGTCAGTTGGGTTCATCTTAAGAGCAAGCAAGGACTATTAGTGTTTCTGGGAAAAGAAACATTCTAATTGGCATGGAAACCAGTACTTTGGGTCATGCATTTTCACATGTTGGTGCAGGACATGGAAGGCCACTTAGGTCTTGTTGTGAGGACCTACCTTTCTCTGGAAGGAGAATTCTGAACCAGTACCAAAAAATACTGAGAATGAGAGCCAGGATCAATTAGTGATGTCTGCTGTGGGACTGGGAAGAGGAGCAGGGGCCGGGGGCTGCACCATTTCCTCTCCAGGGCAAAAACACTATTGTCATTTGTTTTCATCTTCCTTCTCGACAGGCAGACCACTACAGGCAATACAGCCCTGGCATCCATCATTCACTTTAACTAGAATTAGAATCTAACATCCTCAGCTGCCTTGTGCAGAGACCTCAAGAGAAAGAGAAGTCACCATAATGTTGAGGGTGCAGAATGAGAAGGAAGTGGAAACTTGGTTTGACTCTGCAATGCCAGACTGCCAAAGAGCAATAAGCAAATACTTCTTTAATAAAGAGCAAGTGATCAATTTAATATGTTGCATTCCTGACTGTAATAGCATGTTCTCATAATATCTGTAAGTTACAATTGTTTCTTGACTATAACTTCTTTCCAAACTCACTGCTCAGATGAGGCACTCCATTTTGCCATAGAATATCAGGTAACACTAAGAGGCTGATGTTGTGTTTAGGGAGATGATTACATGCATGCAATCCTTCCACACCAGCAAGTTAAAGGCACATATATTTCTAGCTAATGGAAACACAGTCAATATAACAACTATTTATAGTGGTGGATAGAAGAGGTGAGAAGGAAACAGAGCCTTCAGATTTACATGTATCTTCAAAAGAGATGTGTGTTCCTAAATGCTAATCACTGGCTCAAATATCTCAAAAGCAGTTGCCAGAAATTGAATTCCCAATACAGAAAGATCACTTAGGTGTCACTGCTTCCACAATATCAGCATGCTTAAGTCAGTTTATCAGATCATGTCACCAAGGATGCTAATATTTGGAAACTTTTTTTACTTTAACAATAGATTAATGCATTTGTATACAGAGTCACACCTTAAAGTCAGGGGAAACTGGACCTTTCTCTGTGAATAGCACTATATTCTCTTGAAAATGCCTTTGGCTAATAGAAAAGATTACATACTGGAAGATATTTTAATTGCCAAAATTATGGTCTCCTTTACTCCTAGGACCTCTCAGAGTATATATCTGGAGAATCACAGAGGAAGACTGGAGTTTACCATTCTTTCCCAGGTACAGATGGGAGTATAAGGGGAGCATAGCAGATGTAGTTGGTGCCCCTTCCATGTCCTCCCATACTTACCATTTTGCATTATGCAGACTAGATACTACGAACGCCAACTGTAGGTACTTGAGACTCTTGGCCATAGGGCCATTGCTAGTTGCCTAAGCCTGGGGCCCACCATGGGATGGAACAGTAATGCTGAGTTAATATCCCTTAGGAGAAGCCCTCAGTCATGATGGAAAGAAACTGGGGGACAAACGCCCAACTTCCTTGCATCCTGGATAGGACAACTCTGAGATGTGTTCTGCTTAGTCTCCCAGACGGCCCCAGGGAACTGAGCTCAAGGTGCCCAGAGCAGCAGGCTGCTCAATAAGCCATGTTCTCTTGGTTTCCTCCTTCTCCCTGTTTCACTTTTCCACTTCCCTTCTGGTGTTTCCTGGAGTGATTCCCCCAAATTAACTGGCTGCTCTTGAGTTCTTGTGTCAGGGGTAACTCTGGAGTAACGCACTTAAAGACAGTGAACAAGTCCTCCAGTTAGTGCTAATCCCACAACCAGTGTTTAATGAGGCAAAGAAATAAGCAGCCAGAGAGGAACACTCCATTCTGAATCTTCACTGAAAATGCGTGAGGAACTGCAAAAGGTGGACAGTTATAAAATATTTACTAAACAAAGAACAAAACAAGTCGGTCAGGCAGTCTGACTAGGATATGCCTGGACTCTTTTCTGGGTGATCTAATAAACTGGACCACCTATAAAAGGACTATATAAGAGTGAAGAGACAGAGAAAAACCTATAAAAGAATTATCTCCCAGAAGTAAAATTAAATAGACCCACTGAGACAGATTTCTGTTAGCCTTTGAGATATCAAAAAAAAAAGTTTTCTGAGAAACAAATCACTGGAAATGTTAAAGCACACAGGAGTAAAAGGGATGCTGTCTGCTGAGATGCCTGTCCAGCCCAACAAAAACACTAAGATGCTGGAGAAATGTCTCCATCAATTATGTATCTGAACTGGACAACTCCTACACACTGGCCTTGATAAAAATGAATGCTCTTGAGAATCTTGATTGATTTCACGCATTTGAAACATCAGAATCTTGACTATTGTCATGAGGTACACTTTACCCAGCTTAGAAATCTTTCTTCCACAGTATTTGGAAAAAGTATCTTCTGCCTGGAACTTTATGTAGACTTCAAGTATGTCTGATGAGAATAACTGAGCAATTTATGAAATATGAATTTTACATATTTAAAAAATAATTATCTTAGGACATCAGCATGACAGCAGATCAGAAATCTCCACTGAATAAACAACAGATATGAACAAAAATGCATTTGTGAGAGCTTCAGAAACCAGTTAAAAAGCTAAAGCAACCAAACAAATGCCTAGCCAAGGAAAAGCCATGCTCATAATGATGAGGACATCCGGGACATTTTGCTCAGTTCTTACTCTGTCCCTTCCGCAGTGGGGCACCGTCAGGAGGAGGCTACCATTTCCAGCTCTTCTCTTGGGATGGAAGGAAAAGAGTGTAACTTGCGTGCAGTATTCTGGCCTGTCTGGGAGCCACTCCATTGACTGGTTTCTACCTTGCTTGGCTTGGGGGGCTGATGGGGACTGTGGGGAAGATCTGATATGAATTGGAAGCTGATGAAAGAAGTGACAGGTGTCATGGGCCAAGAGAGCTGCAGGGCACTTCAGGCTCACTGGCACTGAGAGCACGGAGGTACAGGGAGGGGGTGCAGTGGGGGAGCTGAGGCTCTGCAAGGGAGCAATAATGAGAGCAGTAGGGAGATTAAGCCATTTAAAAACAGCTGTATAAGGGGAGAGGGGACTGGAACAAAAGCACGTGCAAAGGCCCAGCGAAGTCTCTGAAGACGTTTGGGTTTTACAGGATCCGAGCCTTCGCACTGAGCTGATTAGTGAAGATCTCCCCCTGAGAGAGGTGGCTCTTTTCCAAACACCCAACTTTCAGAAAGAAATTACAAGGCATACAAAGAAACAGGGAAACATGCCTCATTCAAAGAAACAAAAGAAATCTCCAGAAACTGATTATAAAGAAACACAGATCTCTGACTCCCTTAAAAAGGATTTTTAAACATCTGCCCTAAATATGCTCAATGAGATAAAGGAGAACACAACAGGCAACTAAAGAAAATCAAGAAAATTATATACAAACAAAATGAGAATGTCAACAGAGAGATAGAAAAATATTTTAAATAACCAAACAAATTTTAGAGCTGAAAAATACAATAACTGAATGGGAAAGCAAAATCAGTAAAGGAATTCAGCAGATTTGAATAGGCAGAAGAAAGTATCAGTGATCCTGAAGATATGTTATTTGAAAGTATTGAGATGGAGGATTAAAAGAAAAAAGAATGAAGAAAGACAAACAGACCCTAAGGAAGTTATAGGGCATCAGCGAGCAGACCTATGTGTGTATTAAGGGAGTCCAGAAGAAGAGACAGGAATAGTAGTAGAAAGCTTGTTTGAAGTAGTACTGGCTGAAAGCTTCCAAATAGAGGAAAGAAATGGATACTCAAATGCAAGAAAGTGAATGAACTTCAAGAAGGACAAACCCAGAGAGACCACACTGAACTACATTGTAATCAAAGTGTAGAAAGTCAAAGACAACACAGAATCTTGAAAGTGGCAAGATAAAAGTAACTTGTTACATACAAAGGAGCCTCTATAAGATAGCAGAATTCTTAGAAAAATCTCAGGCCAGAAGGCAGTTGGACAGTATATTTAACGTGCTGTAAGACAAAAAAAAGTCAACTGAAAATGTTTTATCTGCCAACATTGTCCTTCAAAAATAAAGGAGAAATTAAGACATTCTCAGATAAATAAGAGCTGAAGTTGTTCATTCCTACTAGACCTGCCCTAGGAGAAGTGTAGAAGAAGGTCCTTCAGACTGAAACAAAAGGATGTGAAATAGCAATTCAAAGCTAATGAAAATATAAAGTACTCAGGTAAATGTAGATATGTGGACAATTTTTTTTCATATTTTTTGTATTATAATTTTGATTCATATGTCCACTTTAAATATTCTGTAAGATTTTTAAGTTAAAAAAACTTACAAAAGTAACTACACATCTGTGTTAAAAGGTACAGAATTCATGCAGATGTAATCTGTGACATCAATTAAGAGGGAAGGAGAACTGTAAAGGTGTAGGTTTTTTTTAAAATTATGATTGTAGTTAAGTTGTCATCAGTTTAAAAGAGATGATTATCATTTTAGGATATTTTGTGTAATCCTCATGATAACCACAAAGAAAATATCTATTAAATATACACAAAATGAAATGAGAAGGGAATCAGAATACAACACTATAAAAATCAACTAAATCAAAAGAAAGCAGGAAAGGAGGAAATGAAGGATAAAAAGTGTAAGACATACAGAAACAATGAACAAAATAGCAATAGTAAGTCTACCAGTAACTACTTTAAATGTAATGGAATAAACACCCCAAGCAAAAGACATGGATTTGAAGAATATTTTTTTTAATGGATCCAGTTATATGCTATCTACAAGAGATTCATTTAACATCTAAGGACATATATAGGTTGAAAGTAAAAGGATGGAATACATATTCCATGAAAATGTTAACCAAAAGAGAGGTGGGGTGGTTATACTAATATTAAACAATAGACTTCATGTCAAAACTGTTATAAGAAACAAAGAAGGGCATGAAAAAAGGGTCAATTCACTAAGAAAATATAACAATTACAAATATATACGCAACAAATATCAGAGATCCTAAATACATGAAGCAAAAACTTACAGAATTGAAGGAAGGCATAGCTCAACAATAATAACAGTATGGGATTTCAATACCCCCTCTTTCAATAATCAACACAAGAAGCTGTGTGCCACCCATCTCCCACCCTGGCCCTGGCGCGCGCACTGCCAGCTCTCCTGGTTCCGAGGCTTTGGTGCTCAGGTCACAATCACGTCACCATCTCCTGGTCTGCAGGTCGTGGAACTTCCCAGTCTACATAACTGTGTGAGCCAATTCCTTACAATAAATTACTGTAAGATATATCTATTATAGATATCTAGAGGTACATAGATATACCCAGAGATATGTAGATACAGATATACAGATACATCTCCTATTAGTTACTGGAGAAACAGAATAACCAGAGAGCAAAACCAATAAACAGAAATCAAGAGAAACAGAGCCCTAATACAACTAGAAATTAAAAATAACACTTCTCTTGCTCCCTTCCACTACTACTAATATAAACACCAGAAATTAAAAATAATAATAACTTTAAAATAGTCCTTAGGTCAAACTGGAAAAAAAAACCCTAAATTATGAACTTTTTAGAAGTTAAGGCAAGGAGACCACTACGTATTGGTCCACAATTACAGTAAAAGTAAACCCATAGCCTTAAATATTTTAATTGATGAGTAAGAATGTTTGAAAATACAGGTATACCTTGAAGATATTGTGAGCTCAGTTCTAGACCACTGCAATAAAGCAAATATCACAATAAAGAAAGTCAAATGAATATTTTGGTTTCCCAGTGCATATAAAAGTTGTATTTACACTATATGCAGTCTATCTGGTGTGCAATACCATTGTATCTTTAAAAAATGTACGTACCTTACCTTAAAAATAATTTATTGCTGAAAAATACCAACCAACATTTGAGATTTCAGTGAGTTATAAACTTTTTGCTGGTGAAGGGTCTTGCTTCAGTGTCGATGGCTGCTGACTGATGAGGTCATGGTCGCTGAAGGTCACGGTGGCTGTGGCAACTTCATAAAATAACAATGAAATTTGCCACATTGATTGACTCTTCCTTTCACAGTCAGTTTCTCTGTGGCATGCAGTGGTGTTTGACAGCATTTTATCTGAAGAACTTCTTTCAAAATTGGAGTCAGTCCTCTCAAAACTTGCCACTGCTTTATCAACTAAACCTATGCAATATTTTAAATCTTTTGTTGTTATCTTAACAGTCTTCACAGCATCTCCATTAGGAGTAGATTCCATCTCAAGAAACCACTTTCTTTGCTCATCCGTAAGAAGCAGCTCCTCCCTGTTCAAGTTTTATCATGAGATGCTACAATTCAGTCACACCTTCAGGCTCCACTACTAGTTCTAGTTCTCTTGCTATTTCCACCAAGTCTGCAGTTACTTCCTCCACTGAAGTCTTGGACCCCTCAAAGTCATCCACAAGGGTTCGCATCAACTTCTTCTAAACTGCTATTAATGTTAATATTTTGATTTCTTCCTATGAATCACAAATGTTCTTAATAGCATCTAGAATGGTGAAGCCTTTCCAGAAAGTTTTCAATTTATTTTGCCCAGATCCAGCAGAGGAATCACTATCTATGGCAAGCGATGGCCTTATGAAATTTGTTTCTTAAATAATAAGACTTGAAAGTTGAACTCACTCTTTGATCCATGGGCTGCAGAATGGATGTGTAAACAGGCATGAAAACATTAATCTTACCCATCTTCACCAGACCTCTTGGGTGACCAGGTGCACTGTCAATGAGCAGTAATATTTTGAAATGAATGTTATTTCCGAGGGTTAGTTCTCAAGAGTGGGCTTAAAATATTCAGTAAAACATGTTAAAAACAGATGTGTTGTCATCCAGGTTTTGTTGTTCCATTTATAACAACGCAGGTAGAGTAGATTTAGCATAATTCTTAAGAACTGTAGGATTTTCAAAATGGTAAATAAGGACTGTCTTCAACTGAAAGTTGCTGGCTGCATTCATCCCTAACAAGAGAATCAGCCTGTTCTTTGAAGCTTTGAAGCCAGGCGTTGTCTTCTACTCTTTAGCTATGAATGTCCTAGATGGCATCTTCTTCTAATGTAAGCCTGTTTTGTCTACATTGAAAATCTTTGTTAGTATAGCCACCTTCATTAATTATCTGAGCTAGGTTTTCTGGATAATTTGTTGCAGCTTCTACATCAGCTGCTTCACCTGCACTTTCACGTTATGGACACACTGCTCTCTTTAAACCTCTGCTAACTTCAAACTTTTCTTCTCCAGCTTCCTCACCTCTCTCAGCCTTACTAGAACTGAACAAAGTTAGGGCCTTTCTCTGGATTAGGCTTTGGCTTAAGGGGATGTTGTGGCTGGTTTGATCTTCTATCCAGACCACTAAAACTTTCTCCATATCAGTAATAGAGCTGTTTCACTTTCTTATCATCTATGTGTTCACTGGAGTAGCACTTTTAATTTCCTGCATACACTTTTCCTTTGCATTCACAGCTGGCTTTTATCTCAGCTTGTGATTCACCTTCCTCACTGAGCTTAATCATGTCTAGCTTTTGATTTACAGTGTGAGATGTGCAACTCTTCTTTCACTTGAACACTTAGAGTCCATTGTAGGATTATTAATTGATCTAATTTCAATATTGTGTCTCAGGGAATAGGGGAGCCTGAGGACGGAGGAGAGGTTGGGGAACAGCCAGAAGTGGTGCAGTCAGAACACAAACAACATTTATAATTTATACACTTATAGTTTAAGTTCACCACCTTATGTGGGCCCAGTTTGTGGTGTCCTAAAACAATTACAATAGTTAACATCAAGTATCATTAATTACAGATCACCATAACAAATAATAATAATGAAAAAGTTTTAAATATTGTGAGAATTACCAAAATATGACACAGAGACACAAAGTGAGCAAATGCTGTTGGAAAAATGGTGCTGATCGACTTGGTCAGTGCAGGATTGCCACAGACCTTCAATTTTTAAAAAATGTAATGTCTGCAAAGTGCAGTAAGACTCAGTGCAACAAAATGAGGTCTGTCTGTATGTCATATAAAATTTATGGGAATGTACAGAATGTACAACCAAAGGAAATTAAGGAAAATAATTTATAAACACCAAAGTATTCATTAAGCAATTTAAATCAAACAAAAATACCTCAATAAGCAATCTGTGGAACTGATATATAAAACCAAGTGCAGCTTCCAGTAAAAGACTCATAAATCAAAGCAAAACATGAAAAGCCGCAATGTGCAAAACTTTGAAAGAAAGGAAATGTAAGAACAGATATGAAGTTTTTTTCTTTAAGGGGATATTCTGAATAAATTTAATCTGAAACACTAAAATCTGGATGAATTCAATGCCTTTTTCCATAGATTACCAAAATTTGCCAAGAAGAGGTTGAATAAACTAACCACTGTAATAAAACCTGGAAAGGCTGTCAATCTACTCTTTCAAAAGGCCCTATGCCTGAATGATTCTATAGAAAAGTTTAACCTAGTTTTCAAGGAATAAACAGTTTCTTTATATAATTAACTGCCCCAGAACAATACATTTTAAGAGAGTATTAATCCAAAAAAAAGAAGAAAAAAGGAAAGTAAAAGCCAACTTCACATGTGATATAAAGGCAAAAGTAATAAATCAAATACTAAAGTACATCTAGCATATATTAAAAGGACAATACTCTCACCAAATAGACTTCATTCAAGGAAAGAGAGGCAGATTCAACATTTTTAATCCATTACTGTCTCAGAAATTAGAGATGAACACCCTCAATATGATCATGGATTCTGATAGGGAACCACAGTGTTCTCTGGTAATGGATTCTCAAAATATCCTTTGTGCTCAGCCAGCAGAAGTCAACTGTGTGGCTCATTCTTCTTTTCTTCATGACTAATTAGAAGTCGCTATTTATTTATCTATCATTGATCTGTTTGTGCATGCTACTTACTTCCAGAAAAGACTAGAAACAACCTAACAACAACAAAAGGAAGTGAAAAATAATACTGTTAAAATAAATTTTGTAAAAAATATTTAGTCTTATTTTTGGTGGTGGTAACTGGGGGAGGGAGCGATGATGAAGATAAATTGTACCAAAAAAGAGGGTGTCTCTGGTCACTTGTTCTATTTAAGCATGGAATGTAACTCTAAATCTCATAGAACACAAGTAGAAAAGGAAAAATGGACTGCACAGATTTCCTTATGATAAAATAAATCAGTCTATTTTATTAGGAGAAACAATCTTTTCCCAAGTATTTGAGCTCATAGAAGTATCTTTCACTTGGATCTTTAGAATGGACACTCCAGACATAATGGAAAGTTTGGCCAATAGTCATTTCTAAAGCTCCGTATAAGACAAGAGTACTTGTATGTAAACTCAAATTCTATGGACATGCTTGGAGAAATCTAAAATAGTGGAGCCATGAGTGAAGCTGTCCCTGAGCTGGTGTGACACAGGAGAGTGCAGAGGCTCTGAAGTAAAAGGAGGGGGAATATGTGTTAGACCAGCTGTGGAACACGTGGGCAGTCTGGGACTGAGCCATAACCACTGAGGATCAAAGTGTTCTGGGAACCGCATTTCCCTAAATAAACACAGACTCCGGAAACACAGCATGTCGCCAATACCATGGTGGCTCTTTGCCCTTTCCACAACCGTCTTGCACATGTAGGCACTCGATCAACATTTATTGAATAGTTATCACAATTTCTATCTGTAGGTCATCCCAAGAATGACTTGTTTTCTGTCACAACTTTCCTACATAAACTCTTGCCTGCAAAATAAAAAATTAAGGGTGGTAATTTTGTGTTTGAGAGTTCTCACTGAATGGCATTTATATATTTGGAGCTGAGGTGAGGAGTTCAAGCTTCTTGTTCTTTCTGTGTATATTCTTTTGCATGCCACATACACAGTCAGCAGTCAACTGAGAAACCTTCCAAGAAACCTGAATTTAACAGGACACTGTCTCATCATTACTACAAGGCAGCATGTTGATAGAAGCTCAAGTGGTTGAACTGAAGGCATTAAAACGTCCAACCCAAGAATGTGCTCTGGCTCATGGAGAAGAGCAGTTTAAGTTATTGGACATCCATTTATTTCCATTCACTGAATCCCTCTCCTCTTGGTATTTCATTTTTCCAAGACAGGCTAATTGATCTTCTGGGGGACTACCCTCTTTTTTGAATGATCTTCTTCAATTTCTGTTGAAGAGTTAAAATTGCTTAATATTTTGACAATGTTTCTTTTTTCTGCTTATCATTCATTCATTGACTTGGTGGGTATATACTGAAGATGAGGAAGACACATGCTACAGATGGCCAATGGGAAAAATGCAGCCTTTCTCCTTGGTGGAGACAAGTGCTCAGTCCACCTGTGAGGAGTGTCGGAGTGCTGTAGAAGCTCAGAGGAGAGGTGATGATATCACGTGGGGGGAACTGCAGATGGCCTCACCCAATCTCAGACAAACCCAACCTGCGGGACGTTGTATAAAATAACTGGCAAATACTCATCATGGATGTCAAAGGTGAGAGTAAGACTAAGGATGACAGTTTCCAGGAGATTAAAGAAACAGAACGGTTACATGTAAAGTGGGATTCTGGATGGGATCCCAGAAACAGGGACAAAGGACATTTGTGGAAAGACTAGTGAAATTCAAATTAGGTCTTAGTTTTTCAAATAGTATTGAACCAAAGTGGATTTCTTGGTTTTGATAGTTGTTACTACAGTTATGTAAGTTGCTGGCATTCAGAGAAGCTGGGGAAATAGGACAGGAACTCTTTGTACTGTTCTTGCATCTTTCTTATGAATCTAATTATTTAAAAATACAAGTGAAAAAAACGGGATGGCTTCACAGAGAGGTATAATATAAATGGATCTTTTAAGAATAGAATTGCAGAGAGAGCTATGAAGGAGGAAGAGACCAGGAAAAGGAATGAAAGATCATGTTTTCAGAAAGGTCAGGTTAGCTATGGCTGTTCTGCAGGTGTGTGAAGGAAGTATTTGAAGTAGCAACGTAATATAACACAGAGTCTATAAGGCTTGCAGGGCAGAGAGAGAGAAATTTGTGAGCAGAGCAGTGCCATGATTAACAATATAATTCAGAAACAGGGTTAGTGGGAGAGTGTAGGTTAAAGAGTGGCAAAAGTCAACTCGGTAAGACCAGGTAGTTGACAATTGAGATAATTAGGAGAGTAGAGCTAACATTCCTCAACCAGGATCATGGGTGCAGGCGAGGAAAGGCTTCGGAGCCATTCTGTGAAGGTGCGGTGGATGGGCAAGGGGACTTCCTTGACCCAATGCCTGTCCTACGCATGGCCACTGTCTTCTAATCACTATCGGTGCTTTCCTGGTGATGGAAAGGGGCAAGAGCCTTGTCATTGGGAGGTGTTGAATCAGGCAAGGAGTCTAGTGTCCAGCCTCCTCTTGCCCCTCCTTTGTGTGGACAACCCGATGCCAGGGGAGAAGTCCTCAGAGCACCAAAAGGGGCCTCTTGACCATAGGTCTGCTCTTTGTCAAGCTTTACATCAGCTAAGTGTGAATTAAGCCAATTCATATGGAGATGATTTCTCTTAGTTTGACATGTGGATTTAACATTTTTAGAGGGGAAAAGGCTTTACAAAATATGTTAGGGATTTTGCTCAACTGAAAACATTTTGGAAATAGTAAGAAATTTAGGGAATGCCCTTAGGCTCTCCAATCCTGTTTGTTTTGCTATCTCAATTTTTGGAGTATGATCAACTCCTTAAATCTAGAGTTTTCCAGACTTCAGGGATGACTCATTGCATTCCCAGAGGGCACTGGTGAGCTGCTGGAATGTCTAATGTGGGTTGGGGGCTCCGGGAGACCTCTTGCTTGGCTGCTCTGAGAGTGCTGAATTCAAGGTCTGGGTTTCATATTTTGATCAGACTCCTCTTGCAGTTGTCTCTGATCAGCAGGAAAGGCAAAGATGGTAGGAGTGCATCTTCAAAGCTCCCTGGGAGTTAAGTTTTCAAATCAACATGGGAAGTTCAAAGGCATGGCTAAGGCAAATAATGTCCAGGCTGTGGAATTCGGAAGAACTAGTGAGCCCTGTCTCTAGCCTAGGATGCTGCCATTTTTGGAGACTTCCAAAGCTGAGAATCAGGCCCTGGGGCATGGCAGACCATGCATGTCCTGACTAGCAGTGGGACGTTGTGGCTGTTAGCAGCTGGCTAATGGGCCCTTCTTTGATGGCAGCTTCTGCCTTCCATCCAGACCAAAAGGTCAAGAGGAAGGAGCAGTTTAAGCAGATGGTGGAATGTGGCCATGGGAAACTCTTGGAATGAGACTTGTATAATCTTGACTGCTTACTGGGAAAGAATAAGGAAAAAAAGCAAAAACAAAACAAAACTTGACCTACCCTTCCTTGGTAGGAGAAAGAGATAAATGGCAAAGAAAAGGAAGTTAGCAGACAAAAAGGAAAAGGCAAGGGGAAGGAGGCAGGGGAAGGGTTATTATGTAGCCCTTATATATACTTGTTAGATCAACATGGATTGGACTACAGCACCCACTGTGCCCAGTTAATTGGCCTCACTGGCTCAGATCCCTCATCCATAAAGAGGGAATAATATTAGATGTGCTTCACAAGGTTTATTTCATAAAAGAAAATGTGTAACGTACTTGGCACACAGCTAAATAGAGACTTTTTTTCTTTTTTTTAATGGTGGCAGAAATAGAAGGTATGTTTTGAGAAAAAATTCACCATTTCAGAGATTAAGGAGAGGCAGGACAGGCAGGGACATGGAACTCTTCCCCTTCTCTCCCAGAGGGAATGAAATGTGCCTGTGTTTTGGAAACAGACAGACTGGGGGTCAGCATTTCCCCACTGTCCTAAAGGGGCCAGCGGCAGGCTTAAGGGTGTTGAGTCACTTCTCTGAACCCCTAGCTTGCTGCTTTCACAGTGGGGCTGCTTTTCACTCAAGGCTCTGCAGCGAGTCCTTACTGCTTTACTTTGAAGAATCTGGGCGGGTGGAACCACCAGCCCAAACTTTGCTCTTTCTTGGCGATTTCTGCTACCAGTTCTTTGGGGAGTCATCTGTGTCTTCATGATGCCACGTCTTTCAATGGGGCCATTTCTTCCCAGATAGTGTTCTTTACTGACTTTACATCTGGACGGGATACAAGAGCCCACCCTGCCCAGCTGCATCACAGACTCAGACTCTGGGGAGCCCCAGGGACTGGTGTTTGAACGGCTCACCTGGATTCTAAAGCCAGCTCAAGTTTCAGAACCATTACTTTACCTCCCCAGTTAATCGTGAGTTTGTGTCCACTTGATTGATCATGGTATCATCAGGATGGGTCAGTCTCACACTACTTCTGCATTTGTTGATTTATTCTGAAAGTTTCTAGTGTTGTGCTTTTTGGGTATTTTCTTTGTTATTTGGTGCATAAACCACAGTGGCACTATCATTGTGGGTGGTGCCTTAGGTTAATGTTTTTTGTCTCTTTTGTTCTAGTTTATTACTTTCTGCCTTAACTTTACCCTTGCCTGATACTCTCCTTGTGACCTCCAGCTCTCCCCCTGTCAGCACTTGCCCGCTCAGCCTTTGTCGTTCTGTCTGTTTGTCCTGCCTTCTGCAAGCCTTTCTTCTAACAGGTGTTGTGATCCTATCTGCCTTCACTAGTGTTATTTTATCTAATGTGCTGTTTGGATGTTATATTTTAGCTTTTACACGTTACTAACTTACCTTTTGGGATTTTTATTTGTTTACCACATACTTTTTATATCCGTCATTTATCCCTGAAGTTTCCTTTCTTGTCTTCTTCATTCTCTCTTTCTGATATTTGTGGTGTACATGTGCTTAACTTCTGGCACTTTGGGGGATTTATGGTACATTTCAGTTTGTCCAGTTGTCATTATAATTCATATGTTATACTTGTAAATAATAAGTATACTTATGTCTTAAGAAACATAGGTAACATCTATAGATTCCATCTCTGTTTTTGCCTGCTATAATACTGTTTTCATTTCTTTTTGTGGTTCCTTTACTCTAGTGATATACTTAAAACTTCCTTGAATTTGGTATAAGAAAAGAGGCTCCTTTATTTTTCTACGTTGGTGGTGGGAGAAGAGCTGGAAAGGCATTCCCTCATCTACTGTCGTGCTCAGCCCTCCAGCCCCAGCACTCTGACCTCTGGCTGGTCCCAGCTTGGTCTCGGGTGTGAAGTGCCGACATACAGCTTCCCTGCCAGGAGAACAGGCTCCGTGAGATGATAAAATACTGGCATTTGACGAATAAATTGCACTTGTTAATCTTAGACCTTTCTCTATCAATTTAATCTATTCTTTGACATGCATGACAAGTAAGCATCTTTTATTTCCAAATGATAAATATGGGGGGAAATTAGAGGCTCTTGTACTGATGTTAATTAAATCCTTAGAGAAAGGAGTGACTCACGGTTGTGCCGACTGGAAAAATGTCACTGTGGCTGGACTCATTTCACTGGTTTCAGCTAAGAAATGTCAGCATACTTTTTTTTTCAAGGTTTTGTCACAGGGTCCTAGAGAGTGAATGCATCTTAAAACAACCCAGACCTGAGTACTTCTTCATATGGCCATCTAACATTTATAGACTTTTTCACCCCTCTCTTAAAAGTTTAAATTTAATTCACTTTAATGTCTCACAGTCAAAATCACCATTTCTCCCCATT
The DNA here is from genome assembly GCA_032199065.1 of Smutsia gigantea. Taxonomy (NCBI): domain Eukaryota; kingdom Metazoa; phylum Chordata; class Mammalia; order Pholidota; family Manidae; genus Smutsia; species Smutsia gigantea. The sequence continues at coordinate 28,702 of JAVSCE010001676.1, forward strand.
GTCTTTCAACTCCATCCCCTACCCAAACCAAAGTTAATAAGCTAGAACTTTCTTCTCATTTGGCTGCTGTACGCCCTTCTCCCAGTCCTCCAGGGCTGAAAATGGGGGTCCCTACCTGCCTACTGGCAGCATCCTGGGGGGCTTACACCTAACAGATCAAGCCTGTGGCTGACAGGGAACCCCTCTCTTTTCAGGCAGTGCCCTTAGTTTAGGGACCCTGCTACTACACCTTCATATGGGATGTGCATTCCTGCATCGCTGAATGGAGAAGAGCAGAAGCTTCTGCTTCTCTTACAAGTTCTGTGCCTGTGATAGCATCCTGTCTCTAGTCTTCATGGCCTAACACCTTCAGAGAGGAGGGGCGCTCTGAGGGTGAGGTGACTCTCCCAAGGTGCTAGGACTAAGACCTGGTACAAATTGATCCTGACTGAGGGGTTCCTTTCTTTATTCCAAGCGGCCTCAGTCTTCTGTGAGAAGTGACTGGGAGGCTGGGCAGCAGGTGGCCACATGGAACACCTGCTGGAGGAAGACAAACTTGAAGTGGATGCTTCTCAGTCTCGATTTTCTGGCTAGGCTGCTTGGGTGACCTTGACTATGAGTGAGGCCATTCCAAAGGGGGCACCCATAGAAACAGCAAGCTGTCTTGGCCACATCTGATGAGAAAATCTGCCATTTACACTGTTTTTGTGGATGTTAGAGTTACTTTCTTTCCTTAAAAGAAATATTATAAAATCTACTTTTCCTGCTCTGTTCCCAGTAACCGAGGTCTTTATGCAGAGAAGCAGCACACCTGAGCACACGTCCTGTCCCCCAGCCCCAAGGGCAGATGCTGCCCACGTCCTGCTCGGCCCTGCTCAGCATTCCTTCTACGTGCAGAGCCTCCCTCCCCTGCCCTGGTTCTGACCATGGGACACGCTCACTTTGCCTATGGGGCAAGCCAGAAGTGCCAGAGAATCCATATGCCCCCTGAAAACAGCCTTTGACCAATACAGATGGATTGTGGTGGGTCCCCCAACTTCCTTGCCCGCCAGGTGGGTCGACTCTGGCATGGCCTTCAGAAATCCCAAATAGGACAGAACTCTGCTTGCCATCAGCACTAACTTCTTGATGAAGAATCTTTCATAGGCTTCTCGTATTGGAAGATATCCCAGCTGGGAAGCCATGAGTAGGATGAATGTGAGGGTTCCCCGAGGCAGTTAGACCATTCAGGAGATTAGAAGTAGGCATCTCAGGGGGCCTGCTGCCAGAGTTAATGAAGATGCCGTGGATTGCTTATGGGTGAGGTGAGGTCTCTGACTGTGGCAGCATTTAAATAAAGAATGAGAAAGCATAGGGCAGAGCTTCTGAAAAGGAAAATCAAATAGCAGGTTTGTACCATAACTCCAAGAACTTTCCAAGAGTGAAATTCTATAGGTACAGTCCCAGATACTTAGTAACTGGGTAGTGTAATCAACAACTCCACACCTTTGTTTTCTCTGTTCCCTATTTATATGTGTGAATAATGACCTTGAATATATATAGCCATGAAACCTGTGGCGACCTGGGACACATCCAAGGTCGACAAATGTTTACCTGCTCCCCCAGGTTACAACACTCTGGGCTAAGGTAACCTGGCTGATGACCATTCGAGTCCCTGTTTCTCCTTGATGGACATTGTCTCATGCCCAGACATAATAGGAGTTGTGCCATCTGTTCACTGACGGCATCCTCATCACCTTGTACTGTGACTGGCCAACAGGTGGTCGGTAGCTGTTTGCGGGATGCATGACCCCTGTTAGGCACTGAGGATACAAAAACAAATATGAGACGTCCCTTTTCTGCTCAAGAGCTCATGTCAACAAGAGATTCCCAGACAGCAGGGAGGCAGGCCCTGACGAGGGTGAAGGGAATATCAGAGAAGACTTCCTGTGGAACTGGTGGTGAAATATCGCAGAGCGGCGCTCCTCCTGAGGACCCCCCAGGAAGCTGCCCAAGGGCTGGTCCTGCATCAGCATTCTGGAGGAGCGCCTGCATTTCTAACAAGCTCTCATGTGACAGTGGTGCTCTTGAGTAGAAGGTCTCAGACGGTAGGAAGGTTTCCCAAAAGGGTTGGGAATCACAGGGTGAGCAAAGAGTGCAGAGGCATGGAGATTATTAGATAGGAAGTTTTAAGAAATTGTCAAACAGCTAGGTAAGGATGGAACCCATGTTAAGGAAACAGCAAAAGAAAAGTGTATGAAGACCACAGGCCAGAAAATACTGGACATGTCATTTTTGTTTCATTGTTAACCTTATTCTTTTTTTGAGATGTATTTTTATTGAAGTATAGTTAATATACAAAATAATATTGATTTCAAGTATACAACACAGTGATTTTGACAGTTACACACATTATAAGTACAGCTACTATAGTATATTTCCACTACCTTTGTTAGAAGTGCTTATAAAACTTTATAATGTGTAGTTGCATTATCATCCACAGCATAAAATAAATAAATTTCAGTCCATAGGGATATAAATGTATTATTGAATATACAAAGGGAAGAGACAAACCTTCCAGGGAGTGGAACTTAATCCTGTCCTTTCATTCAAATGTGGACTAAACTTAATGACTCACTCCCTTGTTAGAAATGCAGGCGCTCCTCCAGAATGCTGATGCAGGACCAGCCCTTTGGCAGCTTCCCCAGGGGGTCCTCAGGCACGCTGAAGGCTGGGGAGCATCGCTCTGAGTATAGGAGGTGAAGTCATAATTTTGGAATCAAGGAAGTTGGCAGACACTACTTTAAACAAATGATCAAGTTTAACAACACCAGTGGGCAGTCATATTGATATCATGTATCCCTGATATGATGTGATAAGGGCACCACCCCTCCATCATATTCTTTCTCAAAACCCATACTCCCAGTGTAATGATGAGAAAACGTTAGAAAAACCAGTTTACTAAATATCTACCTAGTACTGCTCAAAACTGTACTACTACTCAAGATCATTAAAAAAAAATCAAGGGAAGGCTGATAATAGTCATAGACTGAAGAGATAGAACCCTAAATGCAATGGGAGATCTAACTTGGATCCTGGAGTATGATAAGAACATTAGTGGAAAAACTGGTGAAATTCAAATAAGAACTGTGTTAATGAATATAGCAATGTTGATTTCTTAGTTCTGAAAAATGTACCATAGGAGTGTGAGATGTAACTATTAGTGAAAGCTGGGTGAAGGGAATGTTGCAGTCTTTACATTACCTTTGTTAACTTTTCTGTAAATCTAAAATTATTCCAAAATTTAAAAGTTTGTCAGTTATTGAAATCAGTGTGGGATCTCAGAATCAGACAGCTTGTAATGTTTTCCATATTCCTTTGCTAAAAGCAATTATTATAGAATCAACCTAAAATATAATTTGTTTTTATTTTGTACTGTTATTTACTGTATGTTCCTCAGTGTTAAGATGGCTCGTTAATTTTTTTTATGCCAGTGAGTCCCATACAGTATTTTGCACATAACATATACTCAATAATAGAAAAACCAGAAGGATTAAAGACAGCTAACTGGTTTCATACTGAATTTTGTTTCTTATAATTTCTGATGATTTCTTATTTACAAGTATGGTCTTCATGGCTCATAACTGGACAGCACTTTAGTACCTTCCCCCAAAACTATATGCAAAGCTCTGTTATAGCCCAGACTTCACTATGGTGAACTTTAAAATAAATGTGTCTTCCCAGCCCTGAGGACAGAGAGGGCCTGCGTTCCCATTTGCTCCCTCCCCTCACCCCACGGCTGAGCACGTCTGGCACCAACAGTAGTGCTGAATAAAGAAATCCTGCTGAGCACATTACTCTTTACTCTCATCCCCTTAGACAATGAAAATGCATCTCTATCATGCAGTGCGGAGCTCACCCTAAGCTCAGGTGTATAATAGCGGCCCAGCGGCCTAAGGGTGCATATTTGGAAGTTAACTTTTTAAATGGCAAGCTACAAAAATCAAAATCAAGGTGAGGCAACTATAAGTAATCAGTGTGACCTTATCAGGAAATCAGATGACACAAGGAGGAGACCAAGAAATAAGGTAAAGGTCAGCCAACTGACAGTTCTCTGTGACAGGAGCTGTCTTTGGAAATAGTTTCCATTGACTTAATACATAGGAAGGAAACTGCTGGACACTGGTCAGCCTTCAGACACATTCCACGCTGACCCTGGCCCTCTACACCCCCTCCCGTGGCATTACCTGTGTGGGCCCAACTCTTTACATGATGATTTTAAATTTAAATAGTAATGACTATTGTAGTAAGTTACAATAACCGTTGTTTATGGTGTTGATAGTTACAGAAAATGAACAATTGCCTTTAATCCTAATAGACCAATCAGGAAAGAGAGTAAAACGCAAGTTTAGGTAATCAATCCCTGTCGTGAGGTAACGAGGATCACCGGGAGTCGCCAACAGGACGGTGCAGCGCGAGAAGGAGCCCACATGAGCACGCCGCTGGTGAGGCCTGAGACCTGTGCGGACCTCACCATGCAAACCTGTCTCTCAGGCAGAAGTCGGAGGCATGACTTTTGAGGACCCAAACTGACAAAGGGAGCAGAGCAGAGAGCCAGGAGTGTGAGGTCAAGAGGCAGAAAGCCATTGTGTATTTCTGGATTCTATTCAAAAGGCCTACACACGTGAACCTCCTTGAGTCCACGGGACACGGTGGCTCACCCCTCTGGTTTGGAGTATGCGCATTTCTTCCCCACCAGCTTCTTCCAGTATCTGGGCTCTTCATTCTCAGCATCTACAGAAATTTATCTTTTTGCCCTTCCTTAAGTCACCCCGAGCTCAGCACAGTGTCCGGCACCAGCGATAGTTTTGAATAGTAAGTCATGCTAAGTGTGTTGCTGTGTATTCTTAAATCTTATAGGTCATTTTTCTTAGACCAGAGCTTTGAAGGGTAGCAGATCGCACGACCCCAAAATGTGCCACTTCGACATAAGGATCATTTAGACCTAAAGGCACTTACTTGAAGAACAGCAGATGGAAGAAGAGCGCTCTGACCTTCCTTTGCTTTGTGAAAGCAGGAGGGAAACTCCCAGGTGGGAGATGCCGTCCCCGTACCAGGAGGAAAAGAACATTCTTATCACCAGAGCCAGGGAGTCGAGGCCGAGAGAAATCTGCACAAACTTTGTTAAAATACTACGCCTCTTCCTCTACAGGAAGTAACTGTTACTTACCATAGTAACTGTTCCTCCCGTGTTTTTATCTCTTTTTTACCACAGTAATTACTCCTCCCAGTATATTTATTACTTTTTTATGGCATTATTCTTTGCTGAACCTTGTGTATAAGCACCTAGGCCAAATCACTTTTTGGCTCTTCATTTTCCTTTGAAGACTGCCATGTATATGGAAAAATAAAATGTGTGTGCTTTTCTCCTGTTCATCTGTCTCAGGTCACCTTGATCCTCAGGCCCAGCCTGAGCCCGCGGGAGGGTAAAGGGAAAGTTTCGCCTCCCCTGAAGTCTCTCTTTTCATCCAACTCACCTTCCAGCCTCATCACTGTGCTGATGACTGTCAGGTCAGCCAACTCTTCTAAGTCACTCATGATTTTAGATTCATCTTCTTAGGTACGTCTAGAAACCGAGTGCACCAGGCTCCACACGTTTTTACTTCAGTGACTTTCTGGGTCCCTAAAATGGTTATTGTCATAACACAGAATTCATTTCTGAGCATAAAAAGCCCATGTTTATTGCTATTCCATCTCCTTTAGCCTCTTCCCAGTCAAATTTCGAAAAAGAGTTGTCTACACCTGCCTCACTCTCTCAATGCTCATCTTAGTCATCTGGCAACTGTCCTGTGTCCCCACTACTCAGTAGGAATTGTTCTTCCTAAGTCATGAAATGTCTGCTTGCCATGAAATTGAATGCAAAGTTGTCAGCTCTTAGTTTAACTTCATCTTAATGGAACTGGACACCACTCATGTGGTTGTTTCTCCTCTAGTCCTTTGCAACATTCCCATTTTCCTGATTTCCTTCCCATTCCCACTTGGCATCCTCTCTTGATTGCTATCCACCCATTAAATGTTGCTGTTCTCCTAGTTGTCCTGGCTCTTGTCTCTTCTCACTCTCTGCTGAAATGAATGACAATGTTTCCCTGGAACATTTCATGCACTGTATGTCTTCATTTAGTACCTGTACACGGATTAATTCGAAACAACTCACTCCCTTCTCCTAAATGTCAGACCCATTGATTCCATTGTAGAAAGCAATACTCCTATTTATACATCACACAGCAGCTCAAATGTGTCAAGCCCCAAACTGAACCCACCATCTCCCCCATCTTCCCCAGGCCCCATCCCCTCTTTCACGGAAGAGGAACAAGGTCTGTCTAGTTGCTTGGGCGAGTTCTTGGGCTGCCCAAACTCTCTTTCTCCTCTAACCACCACCTTTCATCAAACCACAGCCTTTTGTCTGTACTTTCCACACACCTTTGGGTTCCATCTGCTTATTTTATGCCTATTGCTCTTCCCATCATGTGTCTCTTGCATAACGATAACCACTTCTTATTGTCTCTCTGCCTCCAGTCTTGCTCCCACTCCAACCTCTTATCCAGACTGGCGACAGAAATCTTTCAATAACACCCATGTGACCATTCCCCTTTTGGAATTAACTCCCTTCTGTGACTTTCCATTTCCCTTAGCATAAAGAATGCAGCACTTACAAGGGGCCTTGGACTGTGTAGTCCTGCCCACCATTCCACCAGAACTTTCATTCTTCACTTTCCTCTACCTTGTCTTGTAGCCAAAATCTAAGAAATTGCCTTCGAGGAAGTTCTTTTAGTTTTTCTCAAACAAGTCACACTCACTCCTCCCCAGGTGTTCAAAAAGGCTCCTCCAACACCTTCCATGCTTCAGCAGGCTGATTCCACCTCACCTTCAGGCTTCATCTGTCACTCCCTGGGACCATTTTCCTGGTCCCCAGGTCTGGGCCATAGGCTCTTTCTAGTGCCCATATAACTTAGGTTAGCTCTCCAGACATAGATTCTGGGACAAGGATTCAAATGCAAGCTGCGTTCTTGGGAGGTGATCCCAGGAAGCAGCAGGTGAAGAGCGGAAAAAAGAGAAGGGAGTCAATATAGGGGGTGTCATCCCATAGGTTATCACTGTGGGAAATGGGTTAATTCCCACTGGAGACCTTGGAAAGGAGCATAGAGCTCTTCTCCAGAGGAGTGAGGAAGTTGAGGTACTTTCCACAGTCTCCGTGCACCACTGTTTGAGAGCTATTCCCTGAAGCATTAACCCCTGTGGCTTCCTGCTTGCCCTTCACGCAGGCGGAAGACCATTCTCAACCAGAGGCTGCCTGGGGCTGAGGCACTGGGCTTGGAGTAGGAAGCCAGCAGCACGCGCGGGATGGGGCGTTCATGGGCAGGACACTTACAGGCTCTGCTGCCCCAGCACTTAGTCACCAGGTATTAGAAAGGCCTTTTGCTGTCCACCCTCATAACTTGGACCACCTCGCTTCACAAGAGAAGACATAGGAACATTTGGGGCAAGTCTCACTGGGAGTGGAACGGAGGAAGGGCTGAGGCAGGTAATTACGGCCATCAGGAAGACAAGCTGGGTGACAGCTGAAGTGAGATTCCAGGAGCGAGGGAAGGTCTGGGGACAGTCAAAGCAGTGGGACTAGAGACCCGGACAAGACAGAATTGATAGAGACATGTCGGCAGAACATGGACGATTGTATTTAGCAGAGGGAAGGGAGAGAAAAGTCAAAGATGAGTCAGATTTTGAGGTTGGGATGGATTTATGAGGGAATTGATGCAGCTTGGAATCTGGTTTCCATTGTAGTTCCTGCTAATCAGCCTTGTGCTCTTGGGGCAATCCCTAACACTTTAGGACCTCTGCATTCTCACTGTTTTCATAAAGAGATTGCAATATATTCCATTTAACCTCTGCATTCCTTGAGCAGGCCATTATCCTGGGTTTCTAATAGCATTTGGAAATTCATATCACCCAGCGGAGTGCCGAGCCATTCCCACGGGAAAGCTCGCCCTCGGCCCTGGGCACCGGACCCATCGCACTCTTGCGTGCTGCGATCTGATGGGACACGCGCCAAAAACAATTATAATTGATCCAAAAAGTGCCAAAGCTTGGAACTTATTTCCCTGATTGAAATCAGAGCTAATTTTAGGTGTCATTATAACCACATTCCTCTCTGACCAACCACCATGTTGCTAAGTGCCAAGAACAGGCTCCAAGGATGTAGAAATGACAGGCAGCACCTTGTGTCATTCACACACGAAGGAGCTGAACGGTCGTGATGCCCAGAGAGGCGCTCCCCTGTGGCAGATGGAAGTATGACCTTCTTGTCCTCCCCTACCCCAAAGGGCCCTCAGCGACACTCACAGCTCTAGAGACTTGTGACCCTCAGCTGCCCCTCAGGCCCTGCCTCACACACACACCGCAGGGAGCCGGCTTGCCTGGAGCCAGGATGGAGGCTCCGTGCCTGCCAGGTGCTACCCCTTGTGTTTGCAGGGGCGCGGCACTTGGGTCTCAGCAGACAGCTCAAGCTCACACAGCGTGAGTCCAGGGCGCTCCTGAGTCCAGTGCTGCGGGCCTGGCACCAGGCCCACCCACCCACTTGTTCCAGGCAGTTGCACTAATGGACACCCAGAGAAGCTGTGGATCCTGCCTGATTTCTCTCCCTGGAACCTTGCTTTGGGCTGGCGTCGGCGGGTGGGAAAGGGCAGAGCTGCCAGCATTGAGCATCGACACTAACAAATATCCTTTCCTGCTGAGGCACTTCTTGAGATGTTCTTGCATTTTTACCATGAATAAAATGGTGATTGCATATAATTACAGTGCCCTATCAATTCCCAGTATGTGAGAGATTTTTGCAAAATTTGGTCACACCCAATGGAGGGTGTCACACTTGGGACCATCGTTGCTCATACATGTGGCTATAGAAAAAGATTAAGACTCACTACATCGACCATGATTTTCAAAACCTGGGTAGTGTTCTTCATTGGAAATGAAGATGGCTTTCAGGATTGGAAACTTAGAGCTGATCACTGGGCCAAGACATTATATTCTCTATGGCAGAGAGAAAAGAAATGTGGTATTGATCCACTTTCTTCTTGTGTCAAATCTCTTCCCGCTGAGTTCCATCCACTTGAAAGATTCTGCCAGCGAGCTTTCGGTAGCAGGCATCACCGAAGCCACGCCTTTATCAGGGCTTCTCAAAATTTGTCCCGGGACCAGAAGCCTCAGCGTCACCTGGGAACTTGTTAGAAACACCCCCTCAGAGCTACTGGATTGGACCCTCTGAGGAAGAGGCCCTGCAGTGTGTGTGTTAAGGAGCCTTCTAGATGGTTCCAGTGCTCACTCAGGCACTCACCTTTCCATGCACACTCACTACTTCCTGCTGCAGGCACCCTAGAACTCTGCCTGTGGGCTTGCTCTTGGTTGTGCTGAGCGCACAGATGTGCACAGACCGCAGCCCATAGAGGGGGATCAGGTTAAGCATGATGGGGAGTTAGTGTTCTGGGGAACAGCTCTCAGCCAGTGACAGACAGGACTTCGGAGTAAAAGTGCAGCTTCCTCAAACATCAGGTGGGACAGTTCTGAGCATGCTCTGCCTAGACTGCTCAGAGGTCCCTATCAGGACTGAGCCCTGCTGCCTGCAGATGGAATCTGCTCATTAAAACACCAGTACTAAGTATGTTCCCTGTCTGGTTTCACATCCCAACTCCACCCATGCTTCCTGGGACCACTTCCCAAATAGGCTACTTGTCCTGTGGTGTACTTCTGGGGAAGCCAAAGAAGTCTCTTCACTAGATGAAAAATAATACTGATATTCTAAGTGCCATTCAGGTATCTTCACATTCAGTCGCCACAAAAGCTCTTTAAGGAAGAAATGATTGGACAGTGGGGTGATGTGCTCAAGCCACAGAGCCATCCGTGGTAGAGCCAGAAACCCCACCACCTTTTAAGTTGATGGAAACCACGTGCCAAGACACTTTCACTTTGCAACTTGACCTGAGGAGATGAAGAGAAGATAAAGATGGGCTCTAATCAAGGAATGAGAAATCCTGAAAGCCTGACTTACGAGCCCTCCCTGATTTGGACAGGCCCAGTGGGTCTGAGAGTAACGTCAGGATCCAAGATCCTGCCAGTGTCTGTGACAGACCCAGGAAGGAATTAGACTTCCATGGTATGGGTAGTAAAGATTTCGTTTGCTTCTACTACATTCTCCTTCCTAGAGTAAATCATAATAATATAATGGTTGTGCTGAATATACATCAGGCCCTTCACTGATAATTACTACAGAAAAGTAAGGGAAAAATGTTGTGAACCTTAAAAAGCATATATGATTAAAGGCAACCTATAAATAATGCATATTTCAGGAATTAAGAATCAGAACAATATGTTAATTGTGGTCTTCCAATGATCCATCAACCAGAAACAACTCATCCACAGCCTGAGTCATCATTTAAATAACCAAACACTTTGAAACCTATTTACATAATGGTTGGCCTTAATTGTGAGCATTTCTGGACCATGAAGGATGAATCAAATTATATTCAGATGAGTTTTTGCTTTGAAGGACATTTAATACAGTTTCATTTACAGCACATAATTAATCAGGAAAGCCAGTTAATCAAAGCTCCATACTCCCCACCGTTAAAGACAAAAAAAAAACTGTGACTAGGTGCAGCTAGTGGGAGGCATGGAGAGTGAACTGATTTCATTATTGTTCCTTGGGTTAGAATGTCCTTGCCATTTCCATGAAAATCCTTTTTAGCTAAACATAAATGTTTCTAATTACAAGCCAGAAAATACTCTTTGAATTTTGCAGGGCCTGTGAAAGCAATAATGTTGATAGCTTACAGCAAAAAGTTCTTCCAGCCTCTGCTTCTGAAACATCTGAACATAAAAAAAGAACAGATTTGTTAAGGGGATTTTGGGTTCCATTCCATTAGTCTAAAATATCTTAGAAGACAACTGAAAGATGAAGTAAGCCCAACATCAAAAAAGAAAACAGATGAGAATTTTTGTGTTGTTTTACTTAAGGCAATTTCAAATTGTCTTATTAAAGTCCTGACCTATGTCTTTCATTACTGACCTTGCATTTTCAAATTTTGGAATTTTGCTTTAGAGTGAAGAGATTCAATTTTGCATGGGACCCTGGATTTTCTACTTTTCTCTCAGATTTATTTTAGTTCATCTTCTTCAGTTTATATAAGTGTCTTGCCAGTGGGTTTCAGCCCTGGGAGAGTTCTCTATGGATTCAGTGAGACCAAGGAATGACAATGGAATGCTGATGGGTTAGTGGAATGAAAATGGGTGAAAGAGTTTACACCCAGCTTTATTCTCTCAAGGACAGGCCAAGCACTACAATTACATCTGCATCCAACAGTCTGCAGGTCTGTAATCCTCCTTCTTGTCTGCCTCCACCCAGAACCCTGGGCAGAGCTCTTTATATAGTGATTCAGTCAATAGTAGCTCATTGCCTAGGGGTGTGGAAGCCGTAGCCTAGCAGGAGGCCAGTTACATCATCAAGTAGTTTAGGTTCAGGTGAGCCTCCTGGACACAGGAACCTTCACTTTATCTGCACTCCACCCCTCCAGGGTTCTCACCTCACAATCTACGTACTCTCTGCAATCATCCCTGTGTGAGAAAGCTGGAGCACTGTAACCAGATTTCAGAACAGCAACAGAGGATAACAACATAGAGATAATAACAAAAATTAAGATACAATAAGATTTTGATGCAGGTTGCAAAAATTATAATAATCCTCAAGCCTGAGGAGGTTATTTTAGCTATTCAAAACCAACTCTTTCAGATGAGTTCATGACTCACACTTAGTAATGGTATGGATGGGGAGCTCTATGCATCCCAGTGAGTGGCAATTTTTTTGCTAGGGTGTGTGCTCATTCGACAAAGACCTTAGGGCCGATAGGACACATGTTTTAATGGCACCAACATAGGCAAATCTTGTCCATCAGGTAGGATGCATTCAAGAGAGTGGTCCTGTGATAGGACTATAGCAGGAAGGGGGTCCCATCCAGGTGTAGTATACCATACTTTTACTCCTTCCCCCATGGTGGTTACTAAAGGGTCTATATATAGTGCTACTGGAGGTGCATGCACTGGCCATAATGATAAAACAAAACTCCCAGTAAGATGCTTCTACCTTCTGGCTGTTCAGGATATACTACTGTGACCTTTGGAGGCCACTCTGCTGTTACTCCAGGAATACACAGGAGGCCAGCTTCCAGGCCTCGTCCCCCAGGTGCCAGGAGAGCCAGCCATTGTTGGTCCATGTGTAGAAAGATCCAAGGCCACGTCCACTCAATGGAGTCTCCAGGGTTTAGTGCAGTTGGTGCTGGCAGCAAGATATTCTGGTGGCCAAACCTCGGTTTCAATGATTCTTCCTTGGTTTGTACTTGCAGTTGTACAGGGGAGGCAGCCATATGTGTTAACATGTCTATGGGGTGCAGGGCTCCCTTTTGGGGTTTCTTGTTCAAATGCCATAGCACTGTCCATAAGCAGACTGACCATCCCCACAAACTATTGGTGTCTGACTTCAGTCCAGATTTTAACAAACCATTGTTATCTATCATGCCTGCTGCAGTAGGGTTATATGACACATGAAACATCCCTTTGATTCCCAACTGTTGCACCCATTCTTGAATTGCATGCCTAGTAAAATGGGTGCCTTGCTTTCAATTACCTGTGGTCAGCCATAGGCTGAAAAGAGATGCTCCAGGCCTCTTTTGGTCATCTGTTGATCTGCACAACATGTAGGAAAAGCAACCAGAAGTCCAGTAGCTGTGTCCACACAAGTCATGGCATATTGGTACCCTTCTGACACAGGTAGAGGCCCAATGTGGTCTATCTGCTTCCTGACGTGGGGTATCGGCCCCTTAGTTATCATCCCATGTTGCTGCAGGACTCGGTGTAAGTCCCTTTTAAAGCACATGATGCACTTCTGCTGGGCTCTGCTGACTTTTTCAAAGGTCAAAGGCCAAGTCCCACCAATGGGGCTTTTGCATTTTGTCTTTTACCTGCATGCAACAAATGCTGATGTAACCACTGGGGTACATCAGAGGCAGGCTTTCCTTCTAGCGAATACACCTGGGCCAATATGTCTGCTTCATCATTCTCTGGCAATGCCAGTGGCAAATGACCTGTCATATGGTATACTGTAACTGTTTTAATCTGACCACAGGCCCATAAGTCTTGCCATAATTCTTGCCCCCAAAGGGTCAGTGACCAACCATCCAGTTGGTATGGTACCATGTCGGTAGCCACAGGGTCAAGCCCCGATAGGCAGCCCAGCTGTCAGTGCAGACAGCTATTGAGTAGGTCTCCTGGGTGATTGCGAGGCATACTGCCCGCAACTCAGCCCATTGATGCTCTTCCCCTCTCCATCCTCCATCCATATTGTCTCAATCTTAGGATGGAAAGTTATGGCCCACCATTTCAGGGGCTGCCCACGGCTGGAGCCATCTGTGTAACATGCATCTTCTTCGGGTATAGGGGCTCTTCCCTCCTGATAAAGACTCTCTGCTACAAATGATTCTAAAGTAAATTCTTCCTGCTTTTTACTAGTATATGTCACTGGTCCCAATAAGTGTTGGAGTTCTTCACTCAAGGGGCTACTAGAGAGGGCGCTATGCTGCTGTAGGTACTCATCTTACTTGGCCAGTGTAGGCATTTGTGCCCCACCATTCCTTGGCTTTTGGGTCCAGTCTCGCACCCACCCCAAGATGGGATAGTTGGTTATTACCTTTATCGGGACCATTCCACTGATGGGTTCTGTAGCCAGCAAGGCATGATACATAGCAGCCAGTTGTTTTTCTATCAAGACATATCTTACCTCTGCCCCTTTCCAGAGTTGCAACCAGAATCCAATAGGTTGGCGAGTTCGTTCAAGCCACTGCCAGAGACCCCAGCCGTAACCGTCTTCAGTCACATGAACGTCCAGCTCACAGGGCCTTGATGGGTCTATCACACTCAAGGCCTGCACGGCCTTGACTGCCCGTTTTGCTGTAATAAAGGCAGATGCACATGTCTCATCCCAGTCCCACCTGACGCCCTTTCATACCAACCGGTATAAGGGCTTCAGAATTTGTGCCAAGTGTGGGGTAAACACTCTCCAGTAGCCCAGAAGACTCAAAAACTCCTGTAACAATGCCACAGTTGTAAGGGTAGGAAAGGTATGGACTTTATCTATGACTGCTTCTGGTATAATATTAGTCTTACCCGACCAGATGACCCCCACGAATTTCACTAACAAACCAGGTCCCTGAACCTTGGTGCTGGTCACAGCCCATCCTTTCTCCTGTAGATGTTGCAGCCGTCTAGATGCTGCACCTTCTAGATCTGAAAGATTACCAGATGTGAGCATGATATCATCAATATAATGGTACAGCCACGCTACTGGTGGTTTCTTCCATATAGCCAAGTCCTGGGCTACAAGTCCATGACAGATAGTGGGGCTGTGGAGGTATCCCTGTGGGAGGATGGTAAAAGTCCACTGCCATCCTTCCATGTGAAAACAAACTATTCCTGACTTTCTTGCACAATGTCAATGGAAAAGAAGGCATTAGCAAGATCTACCACATAATGGTATGTTCCTAGTTCATGACTGAGGGTATCCATCAGGTCTGCAATAGAGGGGACAGCAGCATGCATAGGGGGTATGACTTTATTCAGTTCTCTGTAACCCATGGTCATACACCAGGAGCCATCCGGCTTTTTTACTAGTCACACTGGGGAAATGAAATGGACTATGGGTGGGCTTCATAATACCTACCTTTTCCAGTTCCTGGAGGGTTTTTCCAATTTCTTTATGCCCTCCAGGCAGTTTGTATTTGGTATTTGTCACCTGCCAAGGCACAGGCAAAGCTATGGATGGGTGCCTAACATGTCCCGTCAGAACTGCCTTCACCACATGTGCTCCCCATCTGAACTCACCTGCAGTAGTCTGCAACCATAGACCCTGCAGGCTATAAATCCCCAAAATATATTAGGGTGTGGGAGAGATATACACAGTATACTCCTTTGGGGGTAGATGCCCTGTTCCCAAAGGGATTTGGGTTTGTTTCACTCTGATAGCCTTACCCCCAAATCCATCTATAATAGTGGGGGGGGTCCCAGGAAACCTCAGGGCTGCCATGAATCAGTGAACATTCAGCCCCTGTGTGCACCAGAGCCAGAACACATTGTATGTTCACTGGGGACCAATAAATAGCCTCCAGTACACCCCCTCACCCAATCCCTCAGGGCAGGTACCTTGACCTCCCCCTAAATCAAACCATGTTCCCCAATCATCTTCCTGTGTGGGTTCAAGTGAGGTTGGCTCACTCTCCAGCAGAAGTCTTACAAACACACAGGCCAGACTTGGGGCTCTGTCTCTTGCCTCTGCCTCTGTCTCTGGCCTCTGCCTCTTTGTTCTTAGTGGCTGGAACTGCTGCTCCAGTTTCAGTCGTTGCCACAGTTCCATTAAAATTCTATTTGACTTCCCATCTAATTTCCTTCTCTCTGCTCCTGCCCATATTAAATCAACCCATACCTGGGTCCTCATAACCTTCATAGGGCCCTTTAAATTCTTCTTGTGAGTAGCAGACCTCATTTCTTTTCGTGTTCTCATTGCTTCAGCCTCTCCTAAGTCTGTTACTGTATGGGTAACTTTGCTTATGGGCTGCCCTAAGTGAGGGACAAGAATGGCCAGTAAAGACTCAAAGAGGGATGTGGGAGCCTTTAGAAGCACATTTCTCATCCCTGTGGTAAAAGGCTCCTCATCTGGGCCATAATTCTCTGGACTGTGGATGGTATTATTTCATGCCTAGCTCCTGTAACACCTGTTGGAGCTCAGCATATGTCTGCCATCTAGCAGGGGAGGATGGTAAATCACTGATTGGGCCACACAGTGGCAGTCACAAGCCAATCAAGGAGGGAGGGATTTCCTGGGGTCTGATGTGCACTTTGTAATAGCTGCCTCAAGGCAGGCTGAACTGTAAGGGAAGCCAGCTTTACATCTCTGATCTAGACAGAACAATTCCATCCACCTATAAATCCCACAGATGCAGGAGCCAAGCTGATACTGACTCCAAGGGCTTCTGCCTAAACCAGGAGCCTCAACCCACCAGCTCAGCCTAATTACAGGGGTGGAGCATAGAGTGCTCCATAACCTGGGGAGGGGGCTGCACCTCTCCTGGGGGAACCTTTGGTTGCTGTGTCTTTACTTTCTTTACAATCACTGGGCATGCTTTCAATAGAGGGCGGGTTGGTGCCTCTGGCACCACCCCTTCATCCTTCCCCAGCCCCTCCATTTCTGGGGCTGATGACACCTTTCTCTCCACTCTCATGAATGCATCCTCTGCTACATCCTTTACCTTTTCTACAGTGCCTCACAGCAATGATAGCTCAGTCTTCAGTAGCTCTCCTACCTTTACCTCAACGCCTCACAGCTGGTGTTCTCGAGCTGTCTCTTCCTGTTCTTCCCTCAGGAGTACATCCTTCTCCTCCATGGCCTTTTCCTCCTTCAGAGCACCTGGCAGTGCTGCTGTCTTATTCTATAAGGAATATTTCACCTCCTCCACTGGACCTTACAGCTCACATTCTCACTCTGCCTCTTCTTGTGGTTTTGGCAGGATCCATCCTTTTCCTTCATGGGCTTTGCCCTTTCCACAGTACCTTGTAGTGATAACATTTCAGTCATCAACAAATTTTTTACCTCCTCAATGGCACCTCGCAGCCTGCGTTCTTGTGCGGCCTCCTCTCATGTCAATGCCATTTCATTCTTCTATGAATCCACAGCAGTTTGCAGCTTGCATTCTCATGCTTCCATTTCTTGTGTCTCTTTCAGGAGCATGTTCTTCTCATCTGTAGACTTTTTTAATACTATAATAAGCAGCCAACACACAGTCCTGCTGCCTCATGGGTATTCTGTTTCTCAAAGGACCTACTTACTATAACAAGGGCCACTCCTACTGCCTCAGGTTCCAGGGTGGGCCAAGCTCTGTAGGAGGCAAGCCACCTCAGACCACATACCTGTTGGGGGATAATTGACTGTGCCTTGCCAATGGGTTTCAGCCCCAGAAAAGTTCACTATGGATTCAATGAGACCGAAGAAATGACAGTTCTTGGGGTGAAAGGGTTATACCCAACTTTATTCCCACAGTGGCAGGTCAATCACTAGAATCCCGTCCACTCAGAGTGACTCTGCATGCAGCAAGCTGGTCATTGCCTCTGGGTCTCTGCCTGCACAGCTGTCCTCTGGGCCTCTTTGCCCCCGCAGCCGTCTCAGTCTCTGTCCTCAGTGCTGCCACCACTCCAGTCTTGTCTCTGTTCTCCTGCAGCCTTGCAGCCATGCCACTGTGTTGCCCAGAGCACTGGGCAGAGCTCTTTATATAGTGACTCAGTCAATAATAGCTCATTGACTACGGGTGTGAAAGCAGTAGCCCAGCAGCAGGCCAGTTACACCATCAGGTAGTTTAGGTTCAGGTGAGCATCCTGCATAGGAACTTACCTTTTCCCCACACCAAGTGCTGGTGGTGCGAAGGCAGACCTGCAGGGCTCCATTTCCTCATCAAAGGAAGAGTGAAAAACAGATTGAGTTCACAGTTGCTGAAGGCATGAAGGTAGATGGACCTGGGTGGGTCAAGCCCTTTAGCTGCATCCTGCAGGTGATATGAAAGTTAATGAGCTTTGAATAGCTAGAGCCAGAGGTCCACAACATCCTTCTCAGAACAGAAGAGACCACCTGCCTGATGCTTGATAAACTTTCCTCCTTCCTTCCTTACTTAAAAGAAACCTCAAAATTCTTTGCCGAAGGCATATGTGGGGAAAATGGAAATTCCTGTGACCAGGATGCTCCTGTGACCCTAAACTACTCCATGATGTAACTGGCCTCCTGCTGGGCTACGGCTTCCACACCCCTAGGCAGTGAGCTATTACTGACTGAGTCACTATATGAGGAGCTCTGCCCAGGGCTCTGGGTGGAAGCAGAGATGAAGGAGGATTACAGACCTGCAGACTGCTGGGTACAGATGTGATTCTAGTGCTCAACTTGCTGCTGGGAGAACAAAGCCGAGTATAAACCCTTTTACCCCAAGAATATTCCATTGTCATTTCTGAGCCTCACTGGGTCCATAGTGAACTTGCCTGGGGCAGAAACCCTCAGATGAGACAGCACACTATTTCCATTTACAGCTTTAAAAAGGATGATGAGATATCAGTCTCGGGGATTTAGGTTCAGGTGATCATCCTAGTCATGGTACAGTTGCTTTAGCAACCTAATCTATTGCAACACAAAAGCCTTTTTTTTTAACATTTTTATTTTTCTCTTTCTGACTTAATAATAGTGTACTAGTTGCTAAGATTGCCCACCCATTCCTCATAAGGAAGTTAGAAGGATACATTGTCTTATTGTGGATAAAGTGAAAGTTCCTATGGCCAGGATCCTCACCTGAATCTAAATACTTGATGATGTAACTGGCCTGGTGCTGGGCTACTGCTTCCACACCCCTAGGCAATAAGCTATTACTGACTGAGTCACGATATACAGAGCTCTGCCCAGTGCTCTGGGTGGAGGCAGAGACAGAAGTAGATTACAGATCTGCAGACGCTGGATGCAGACATGATCCTAGTGCTTGACCTATTGCTGGAGAATAAAGCCAGGTATAAACCCTTTCACCCCAAGAATGTTCCGTTGTCATTCCTCAGTCTCACTGAATCCATAGTGAACTTGTGTGGGACTGAAACCCTTGTGCAAGACAGAACTCTAACCAACTGTCCTCCTTTCTGTCCTCCACAAGGGTTTGTTGGGTTTGAGTCCAGCACTCCTGCTTCCTACTGGAGCATTTTCCTGAACTGCCATGTTCAAGTGTTTAAACTCACTGCAGTTGTGAAAGCAGCTGTGCCCTCGCATCCCTGACCTTGGTAGACGAGAGAAATGATGCAGAGAAAGGATTATGCAAGGAGAGGGGAAAAAAGAGTACAAGTGAATTCGTTTAGAGACTATGACAATTCTCCAGCCCATCTCCCTATGCTGTGGGTGCCAGAGTGAAAATTTGCTGGGGGCAGAGCTTCCTTTCTTATTTATGTGAAAGTAGTTTTCCTGACATGCCCTGAGGATTGTGACTTACGTATGACTGCCACTGATCTTTCTCAAGCTGTGCCAATGATAGTAAGTGATTCTCAGCTGCTATTAAGCCCCACAGAACCTGACATTCAGTCCTGAAACACTTCATGTGGGTATCAGGGTGAAAGTGTGTGCTCTGCACTGTCTGACCTAAGTTTCAGCTCAAGTGCTGACTGGACCTGGAACACTGTGGTGCAGTTCAGTGGGAAGGAACTGGTGTGGACCTGGGGATGACTGGGGAAGAGGACTTCTAAAGCATGTGGCAGGGAGTTTGGATTATTTTTTGTCTTTTACCTGAACACAGACCGAGAAGGTGCAAACTCATACAGGAGCATAAATGTGTACAATAAGGCAGGCAAATTAGCAAAGCAAATCTCTCTCACAACATCGTAAGCCTCCGGTTGGCAGTTTGCCAACTACGGTGTTTCGGGGGACCCATGATCTTGGGGTGCCCTAGGGCCCCTGCAGGAGAGCAGGGAGGAGGTGAAAGATACCGTGCAGCACATCTAGACCCAAGTGAGGCCGGAAAACAATTCTTGACAGACACAGGCTTACCTGATTTAGTTCATTCTGGGCTTGGGCAGAAATGTCTTAGAGTTCATCATTTTTAAATAAATGAAAACACTTGCTTATTACTGAAATCCGGGGAGTTTGTAGATTATAAATTAAAAGGCATCAATAATTTCTGTTTCCAGAAATCACCACTGTAAACTATTTAGTGTCTATTCATCCTCAGTTTCCCAACCCCTCCACGTGCATGACGCAAAGCCACGTATGCAATTTGGTGTCATGCATTTATCATTCGCTATTGACATCCTAAGTAGTTCCCCATATTATTAAGAAATTGTATGAATGTCTGATTTAAATGTTTTTGAGTAAGTAACCCAGAGAAGAGGAAATGAGTGGTATGAGGCCCCAGCTGTTGGGGAGCTTACAGGATGGCTGGGGAGAAAGACACGTGACTCCTCCAGTACAAAGAGCGTAGTGCGCAGTGAGCATGTGCAGAGGGGTGAGGGGCTTCGAGAGGAGACCCCTAAGGCTGTAGAGGAAGCTCAGGGAAGTCGCCACAGGACTGAGCGTCAGGGCAGCAGCTTCTGAGAGAATGAATGAGCGCAGGCATCACCGACGGGGGACACAGCGCTTCTATGGCAGTGGTTTTTTCAGACCTGGCCACAATATCTCCCATTGCTCATGCTTTTTCTAGCGTAACCGTGGCACTCGTCACATTGATAGGTGGAGTCCATGTCCTCGCTAGAAATTGGGGGGGCTTTTGTTATTATTTTGGCAATTAGGGCATGGCGCAGGTGACGGTATGTGCCATCTGTGGCTAGGTCATTATAAGGTGAAGTTTCCGCCTGGCTGCCAGGGCACTTGTGTGTGGAGTCCTGAGATGAGATGCCAGGTAAGCCGCAAGCCTTCCCTAAGCCTCCCACGTGGCAGGAAGTGCAAAGCATCCTGTGGGGGGGGACTGCATGCAGAGCCCTGAAACTACACAGAGAAAGAGAGAGTGATGTCCAGCTGGCCCTAGGCCTCTCCCGTCCCCAGGGGCCCCAAGCCGTTCCAGTTCCAGCCACCAACCTACTATCACCAGAGGAGGTCATGAGCCAGAACCGCCCACCCAGCCCTTCCCAAATTCCCACAAAACCATGAGAGAGAATACAATGACTGTTGTTTTAAGAAACAAGTCTAGAGGTTTTAAGCTGGTAGCAATTGTAATTATGTGGGAACTGGAGAGATGCTGGAGATGGTGATGTCATTCCTCCCCCTGCAGTAGGTCCCTGAAACCAGCCCAACTACCTTCTTTGGATAAGTGATCTGCACAGAGTTGCTCTGCCTTGGGAGAGGTGAGCTGATGGGCAACAGACTAACCGTAGGTATATGGCTGGTGCTGGCAAGTCTTGACTATTCTAAGTAATTTCAGCACTATTCAAATAAAAAAAGAGGCTTAAGCCCAATGCAGAGTAAATCTTTGTATGTCTTGGCATAAGAATCTATACTTCCATGTATAGCAACCAGAAGTGACAGGGTATGGGTCAGGGAGATTCATTAAGGGGTGATGAGAAGGGTTTATCTTGGAAAGGACCTTTGAAGGATGGCTAGAGGCTGTTTATTTGATTCAAAGAATCAAACGCCCCTGTTGTGTAAGTTTGGCTCTTCACCCACTCGAGAACTTCTGTAAAAATTTATGTTGCAGAGGACATTTGGAAAAATATGCTGACTTTTGCTAAGCCATAAAACAATTCTTGTTAACTTTTGGAAATTCCTGAAAATATACAAAAGATGAATAAGAAACAAAACATTAGTAATAATCCCATGACCCACTGTTACCATTTCATGCATTTTCATCTGGCTTCCTTCCATGTTTATACATACAGTGATACATATCTATTTAGAGCCATAAATGGTCTCTAAATATTTATCAAGAAAAAAACCCCAAAACCTATAACACCAAACCTAAAGCCTAGAACATAATGCTCAATAAACATATAAATACACATGTAAGTATGATTAATTATCTATAATGTAAATCATTTCATAAAATAGGGGTCATAACATCAATGCACATAAGATTTTATTTTTTTCCTTCGTGTTATATCATGAGCATTTATATGGGGTGAGATCATGAAGGAACAGAAAATGGAAACTCAGAGCCTTTCATCTCTGACTTAAAATCTCACTCAAATTCCCAAATCCTTTACCTAACATGTGAAACATGGGCAGGACATATATCTAACAGGCCCTATGACCTAGGGACTCACAAGTCAGTTGCCTCTGGCGTGTGCAGAATCACTTTGATGCAATGATAACCTCCAGGTGACCTTCAGGCAGCTACCCCAGAGGTCATGAGACAGAAGGAATTCAAAAACCACAGTGAGAAGCAAGAGGAATAATATAGGGTCACTCACGTGCTTCAAATAGGGTGTCAGGGTCTGGAAGGACCCCATTGCCTGAGTCCTGCATTTGCAATGCTCGCAGTGACCTCTCTTTCATGCTGATGGAGGAGACGAGGGCCAGAGTTGGGGGCTCAGAAAATGGAAAGTCTGACCTGACACCTGTGACTCCACCTGCGACTTACTGGATTAAGGGCACCTGACCATTAGCGGTAGCTCATGATGTTTACAACCAGTCATGACTTCTGTGTGTTTTAGGTAAGAGATATGTGGGGCCAGAAGGCAGTAAAAAATACATAGCAGGTTTCATATCTCATGAATATTTAGTGCCTCCATGGTCCTTCCAGCCCTTCCTGCACCTTCAACAACACAATTCCTGGGAGTCTTCGTGATGAGCAGAGCACCTGCCTGTGCACTTAGACTTATCTGTCCTTATTTGTTTGCTTCTCTTACTGTAGGGCAGAATTGAATATTCTTGATGAATGCAATGAACACATGTCACCGCAGGACAATGGGCGCCTCCAGGAGATTGTCCAGAGAGAAGTCAGAGCTGAGTGGACACAGGTCCGTCGTCTCTCTCACCTACTCAGAGGACTTCTCTGTAGGCAAGTGAAGGTGCGCAGAGCATCCACACAGCTGCTACCAGTTACGAGGAGGCAGCTTCTGGGCCCCCAGTCTCTGTAGGCCTGTGAGGCAAGGGCAAGAAGAGGGGGAGGCATTTTTAGAGCTTGGTTGTAGTGACATTCATTACTTTTAAAGCATGGCTTGAAGACACTGAATTACAAAAAGAAGCTCACTGGACCTCTCTCTCAAAGAAAGGGTGAGCCAGCCTGTCCAGCAAATCCTCACTCTGGAGGCTACACCCAACTTCTAGTGCGTCCAAGCTGAGCTCACCCGCCCTCCTACACATGTGTATTTCAGAGATGAGCGGCTGGTCCTCCTAGGAAAAGACCCAAATCCAAACCTTCTCCTCCATTTTGACCTTGCCTTCCCATAGTTAGAATAGATAAGCAAAAGGAAACACTAAGCAACTCTTCCTCTCCTATGATTTTCCATCTTCAGTTTTCCTGATGTGTCCTGCTTTCAGTCAGAACAAAAACTGAAAGATGAAGAAATCATAAATTACCTGTGAGAATATTTTCAGATTAAGGTTTAACTCAAAATTCAGGAGGTATGGATAGTGAAAATGATGTCAAACCAGTCATCTCCTTCTAAGACCATCCAAAATAAAATCACACTGCTTAACTATTGGGGGAGATCATCCAGGGAACATGACCGCCAGTCAACCATGAGCTTGACCCTGGCAATTGGAGGCTTTTCACCCCCCTCCTCTGCCCTTAGAATATGCATTTTGCTTCCCTTCCCAACTCCCAGAAGCTGCAGCAAGGACATGGTCTGGAAATAGTGGTGTAGTGTTGGGGCTTTGGAGTGGATATGTGACTGAACCAGTTAAGTCCTCTGTATAAATTTTTCAGATTTTGTCAGGCAGGTACAGAGATCTGATCATCTGCAGCTACCCAGTCTCAGACGCGCATTGCCTTGCTTATTGATCCTGCTACCCACCAATCTGGACTGGACTGCCTCTTTCTTTGGTCTCTCCTTGCCCTCCATATATAAGGGCCAGTTTCAGATTTCACCCAGGAACTTCCCAAGGAGGTTAAGTGAGGGGGCTGGTGTCAAGGTTTATAGAGTTGTAGAATGTGGGAACCCACATTCAGAGTAAGTCCAGCAAAGAGGATGTTAAAGGAGGCACATACTGATGTGTCTGTAGACCTGGAGGGTCATGGAAGTGTCAGCCATGCAGTTAAGATTTTCACCAGCCCCAGGAAGCAGTCATTCCAACCCTGTGGCTGTGGTGACGTGAGGGGCACTGTTCCATTTGGCATGAGCATCGCAGCAGCCAGCCCAGTGCCAGTTTCTTTTAGGGAATCCTAAAGCATGTGTGGACCTCAGTTCCAGTCACGTGAATGATAAGAGATATCGGAACAGAACCACTGAACTTGACTCCAATTCAGTATTGCCATGTCGGCTCTGGTCCAAACACTGGCAGAAAAAGCATCCGTAAGTCAGACACCACAACTATATTTTTGATATTTTAGAAGTGGCCTGGAATGGACTTACCTTAGTGAGAAAGCTTGTGGAATAATTGAAGGGGAAGGCATAAGTGACCAAGGAGAATAACCATCTTCCAGGCACGGGAGATGCGCCGTTTACAAACAATTGGCCGTTTACAGGTAGGTCTTATCTGTGGCTGCCGAGGGAAGAATGGAGGCCTGATAACAGTGACCTGAGAGCAGTGGATTATATTACCTGAAATAAACTCTATAATCAAACTTTCCACTGAACTAAACCAAGTGCAGTGACTCAAAAGTAGAGCTTTGTCTATTTTCGACCTAAAATATGACCAGATATTAGAATTCAGTATTCTGTCTTTGTGGAATGTTCTGGCATTGAGTGGGATCACTCCTTTTACCCCTGTGCCCACTTAAGTGTTAGGTTTAATTTAGAAGATGCCCGGCTCAGACTGGCCCCCCAGAAGGAGACCCTGAGACCAGGTGGTGCCGGGAAGCCTGAGGGAGGGGTGGGGACAGGCAGCGTCGTGAGGAGGCACTGCTGTGGCACCAGGCTCAGTCCCGGCGGGGAAGATGGCGTGGGACGTGGGTTGCCCCGCTGAGAGGCGAGGGGCTGTGGAGCTCACCCCGCAGGCCCGCCCTCACTGCCTGAGGCTGCCGTCTGCATCACTGCGGTGCTCTGTGTCCACCACACGGGATTTTCTTCCGGGACATCAGCAGCTTCTGCTACTCCTCTGTTTCCACAGCTGTACAGCGTCACCTAGACTGTAGGATTGTTTGGGGGCAGCATTAATACTGTTAGCATTTCAGGATGCCCCTTTCCCCAAAGTTTCCTCTGTGGTGAAAAGGAGAGAATGGATAATCAAAAACTGATTCAAAGCTTGTAATGATTTCCCTGCACCAGAAAAAGAAGTTCAGACCAAAGAGCTGACATCCAACAGGATAAATATCCATTCTTAAAGCCTGAAATCAATCGCCAAGCAGAGGATGAGGCACACAGGTGTGGAAGCATCTCTGAATTTGAGCAACCATGACCTTAACATCAGGCTGCTCTGCAGCTGCTAAAGTGACAGTACATTTTAGGAGGGAAGGTGACTGATGCCACCAGGGAGAGTACTTGTCCAAGTGGATTTCTCTTGCTCAGATGGTACTAAAAGCTGGGGAAGGGGCATTTCACCTCTTGAGAGACAGGTTGACAAAGGAAACTGGTGGAATGAATAAGTCACGGGAATGACCTACAGCACAGGGAATAGAGTCAATAATACTGTGATAAGTTTGTAAGGTGACAGATGGTAACTACACCTATCATGGTGAGCATTTCATACTGTGTATAACTGTGGAATCACTATGTTGTACTCATGAAGCTAATATAACATTGTATATCAACAATACTTCAATAAAAACTAAGCTGGTGGCCAATCTAAGAAACAGTTCTCATAAGAAACAGCCAATGAACAGAAAACATTTTTCTCAGAAAAGAAATATTCATGGGAGCTAAGGAAAATTCAGCTCTTGGAAGGGCTCTCACATACCAGAGGGTGCCTAGGGGCTCTTGTGCCACTTCCGACGGCAAAGAGGGACAAAACTGGTAACAAACAAGTGGACAGAATGGCAGGCATGGTTTTAGCATAAAAGGTGCTCTAACTACTAGGACTGCCTGTCAAGGAATGAGGTTCCTGACGTTTCCGAAGCTCCCTGTTCTGACCCTTCTGGGACTTCAGATAAAGACAGGAGTTAAGAAATGTTGATTCTTTACCATTTTTTTGTTGGCTTTGTTTTGTTTCATGGGGGGAGGAGAAGATAAACTAGTGATAATCTCTACAGATAGAAACTGCTGTTTCCCAGGATATGTCCCCTATACTTAGTGTTAAATACATTTCATGCTCAATATCAGTCTCTCCAGAGTTACAGAGAGCTGCTCTGTTACAAATCCATCATATTCCCCACATGAAAGTCCACAGCTGGAGGTCTGGCCTGTTTATTGCTGCTGTGTGACACTGGACCTCCTTCCTAATTTGCCTTGTGGAAGCCACTCCTAAAGAGCTATCCACTCTTTTATCCTAGGTCCCAAGGAGTTCTAGCAAAGTGGTCTGCATGGAAAGCAACTGGGAAGTGGTGCCTGTTTTCTGTCTGACCAAGTGACAGATCGCAACCATGCCAGTTCTTTCACTCGCCAGCCTTGGAGCCTGCTGCCCTCCCTGGGAGCCAGGTGAGGTAACAGCATTAGCGACCAGTCGGAGCTCAGAAGACACAGTACGTTGTAGCAGGCATGTGTTTACAGAGTAACATGGCTGGGACTCTTCAGAGTTCACTAGCTTGGGCCAAATGACTTTCTAATTCTTAGGGAGAGGCCGGCTAGGGACAAAGTAGAAGGGAAAGGGAAACCAAAGAGATGTGGTGCTGGGTGTGGGAGTGAGGGTTGGGAGTGTTTGCAGGGGTGACGGATGGAGATGGGAGCGGAATGTTTCAGACTTCTCTATGGAGGAGCAGACTCTGAGTCAAGAGAAAACATGAAGGAGAGGAAAAGGGTTCAGTGTGGCTGCAGCACAGACGGGAGGTTGGGGACAGTGAGAGATGAGGCTGGAGAAGTAAGTAACCAGACCCTGCAGGCCTCATAAGAACTTCAAGGGTCCAGAGGGGGTGGATACTGGGAGGCCCAGGCTTAAAGAGTTGGCACTGTCCTGTCTTTCTCCATCCAGGGTGAGAATTTTAACTGTGAAAAGGATAAAGAGGCACAAAAGCGCAGTCATAACATAAGTAGCTTACGGGGATGGTAGCACAGCATGGAGAATATAGTCAGTGATTCCGTAACATCTTCGTATGTTGACAGACAGTAACTGCGCTGATGGGGGTGAGGATTTAATAATATGGGGAACTGCTGAACCACTGTGTTGTATAATTGAAACCAATATAATATTGTATATCAACTATACTTCAATAAAAAAATTAACCAGACTTTCAACATGGGAGTCTACTGAACTATTATGAGTTAGTATAAATAAAGAATGATAAGTCTTAAAAAAGAAAGTCAAAGATGTTTTCTGTCCAGGGTGCATGATTTATGTCTAGTTCTATAGACTGTGTTTGTGTGTGCATGTGTCCATTTGTGTGTGTGTGTGTGCATACGTGTGTGTGTGTGTGTGTGTGTGTGCGTGTGCTGATGGTGATCAGGGAATGGCCAGACCCTTGGGGTAGAAGTAAAATAAATAAATTGGGCTTCAGGAGAGAGCACACCAATGTCACCCCATCACATTATTTTTCCTCCCTGGCAATTCTTTTTGTCTCTACAGAAGAATCTCTCTGCATTGTCAAGGAAACTCCACTATGAATATGAGAAAGGCCCTCTGTTTCAAATCTTTCTCCTGGGGATTTTTTGAGACAGAGAAAGCAGCAAGCTGGAGTACGCACCATCCTCTAGTTTTCTGAGGGCTGGACCAGGGATGTGGGCCACAGGGTGGGTTGCTCACTTCCCTGGCTGTGTCTGGGCTAGAGGTCATGGAGGACCTCTGCAAACCCATCAACTCTGGAGGGATTGGAGACTGACTCCACTGTCCCATCAGCCCAGGGAAAGTGTCCCCAGCCTTCTGCAAGGTGAGACAGGGAACAGACCTGCAGTTCCGGATTTTAGACAGCTGAAGCATTTCCCACAGTCCTGGGCTCTTGGGTAACCTGGTGAGAGTCACTGAGCCAAGAAGTCCCCAGGCCTGGATGTGTGCCCTCTGACCCCAGGGGACGTGGCTTGTAGACAATGTGTAAGATACATAATCAAAAATTAGTTTCCCAAGAGAATAACTCCAGTGGGAAGACAGTCATTCAGCTATTTGCCTGGGCCAGCTTCCATTACAAGTAAAAGGCAATTCTCACACTGGGGCTTAACACTCTGACTTGAGTTATCCAACCCCCACACTCCCAGTGATAAGCCTGGGATAGACCTTTTTAAATGACTTTTTCAAATTGCAGAATGTTTGATATATACAGCTAAACATGTACATATGTGTTGTAGAGCATAGGCATAAAATAAAAACTACATGCCTACCACCCAGTTTAAAAAACACATCATTAGTGCCCAGGTATTCTGCGTGGACCTGATCCCCACCTTCCACCCAGAGGTAGCCACTACCCTGAAGTTAGCTGTCCCTCCTCTTCTCAGTGGAGTTGTTTTCTGATCCGTTGCTGTTAGAGGAATGTGGCTGTGGACACTCTTGAGCACATGTCCTGGTGCATGTGGACATGAGTTTCTCCAGTGTGGACAACCAGGACTGAAATTGCCCAGTGGCAGAGTATGTGCAGCTTTACTTTACCAGGTAGTGCCAGACTGTCCTAATTTATATTTTGACCAGCAATTCATAACTGTTCCATGCTGCTCCGCAGCCCTGCCAAACACTGGGTGTGATCAACTATCTTAACTTCGCCAACTAGCATCTGTGCAATGAAATTTATTCCTGTGTTTCTCTGAAAGCTGATGAGGTTGAGCATTTTTAATGTTTCTCAGCCATTTGCATTTCCTCTTTGTAAATTGCCAATTCATATTTTGCCATTTTCCTATTATTGATCTGAGAATCAATCAATCCTTCCCTCTTCCTGCCCCCACACCTCCCCTCTCTCATAATCCATTGTAATTTATCTGTGTGGCACTTTTTCACTTTTTCAAATTTTATTGAGGAATCCTTCCTGACCCTGAAGTCCCAAGGGTACACCACTCTCATATGCACTTGCAAAAGTATAACATTTTGTTTTTGTATTTAAGTCTTCGTCCCACTGAGGCGCATGGTGTGAGGCAGGTGTCCCTGCTTGCTCTCCATATGGATATGCAATTGCTGCAGACCGTGTATTGAATGTATGTGCAGGGCTGAGTCTTAGTTCTCCATTTTATGGCATTGGTTGATTTTTCTCTCTCTCTATGCTGAAAGCTTGCTCTAATTACTATGACTTTATAACACTTTGGTGTCTGGAGAGGCAGCTTCCCCACTCTGTTCTCTATCTTCAAGGAGCCATTCCCACCACTTGCAGCTGTTCAAACAGAAGGTCTAGGCTTCCTTCTGTGAAAAACAGACTTCCCAAGCCAGCTGATGGCTTTAGCACCTACCTGTTTATATCCTGGGACTCCTGGTGCCACTTGATTCTGGCACCAGATTATTTTCTTTACTTTCTTGTAAGAACTGCCATGCATTTGAGAGTGTGTTTTATAATATTTTTCTATCAGTTTTGCACATTTTGTTGTGGACTGTTTTAGCCCACAGTTCGTAGAAACCTCAACTGATTTTTAAATCCTCACTGCTGGCAGATAACAGATGTCCTGGAAGCAACACTATTGATTTTGCTGCTTGTGTCCTGGGCTTGGTGACACATGGAACAATCCATATTTAACGAATTCTAGTTGGCCTAAATAGTGCAGTGAAATTTTGAGATGCTTGGAGATAATCCCGGACATTTCAGCCAAGATGTATAGCCCTTTGTTTTTTATCACCTTCCCTAACTTGAGGCAACATAGAAGGTTCTCCCAGTACTCAGAGCTCCTGGGGGCATTGCCTTGGAGGAAAGTGTCGAGCAGCCTCTTAGGCTTGGTCAGACCTTCCTCAGAAGCATGTCCCCCCTCAAGCCCCACATTGGCTAAACTCACTCTTGGGGTACCGTCTCAGCAAGTGCATGTGGATCTGTCCAAAGGTGGGCGGAACTCCATTACTGTTGAGATCTGATCTCCAGCGCTCACTGAACGCACGTAGGTCAGTGTGGCCACTCACCAGCGGCCCACTGCAGCGCACTCAGCACCAGAGAGCACGTGCTGTGGCCAGTCTGTAGCCCATGTGGCACCTCAGACACATGCTCCTGGAACTGGTCGCTGATGGCCAGAACTGCTAAGTTTTGAATATGACACCAAGCCTCATACTCAGATCAATCCTGGCTGATATTTGCTTCAATCTCCATAATCTCATTCTAGACCCACGGAGCTGCTTCCAACAGGCAAGGACACCTTGGCAGGGCCAGCTAGCACCCAGAGGCCTGCACTGGATATCTGCTCATAAGCCTCACTGCAGACTCCTGAGGCCCTGGGGACTCCCTGTCTGAGGCTTTCTCCATCTTGTTGAAAGCTTTTGTAAGAAAACCTGCTTTAGATAGTTGTGTGGCATAATAACCTGCAAATATTCCTTGAAGAAACACCTATAAAATCCCCTAAAACATTTAAAATCCCCTATATTAGATGGACTGAGGCTAGTTTGGTAATAAGCATTACCTGCCCCATGATCTTTCTCTTCTTTGTTGGAAGTGTTCAGACTTCCAAATGAAACCCTGCTGTAAGGTGTTGTAAGGTTACTGATCTAAGAATGTGCTTCTGAAAATCTGTAGAAATCCAGTCATTTTTGAGTTTCCTACAATTGGTGACTTGAGGCCATTGTTGATAGTGGATATAATTTCAGGGTCAGCCTTCTTTCCAGGTTGGGATCCTGTGTGTCTAACATATTAACGGGGTCAGGAGAATTGATACATGTCCAAGGACAACTCTAAACTATTCTCCCTGGGAAAGCAGACATCCAAAGGACCTTGCTTCTGTTCTTTTGGTACTGCTGAAAATAATGATCTCATCTAAATAAACAAATACTGTTATATATTTCACATCCTCATTACCCTTCTTTGCTTTAAGGTCTCTTCGTAAATTGCTAAAACCCAATGGGGAAATGAAGGCAATTTGTGTCTTTGTTCTCATCAGTCTAGGGCACTCCTCAAGTCCTCTACTTAATCCTGACTCCTTAGCAACAACTTCAAGCTAATGATTCCTTAGCAACAGTCCAAAGTCTCCTGAATTCAAGCTGAAATGTGCCAACCTATTTTAGTACATTTCAAAGTAGGAAGCCTGTACCGGCAAAGATGCCTTTTGGAACATAAAAATGGAGGGTCACATATTAACCGTTGTGGGATTCAGATACTAGGCTCTTAATTAGCACCTCTTCAGTGTGCTCTTGCAAGTCCTTGATTTCAGACAGTAAGCTCCTCTTAGACTTCTCTGCCAAAGGTTAGTAACATTGTTCTCTGTTTTGCATTGCTCAGTCTGAAGGCAACTTACTTCCCATTGCTACAAGTCCTTCTCCATTTCTCCTGCCAGTGTTCATTCACAAGGAGGTATCAAAACAAAAACTCTGACTCTGTTTGCAGGGGTGGGGTCCGTGTAGCTCTCCCAGTAGAGAAATGACAGCGTGTCTTTGTTCATCTGTCTTTATAGGGTGTCTGTACGTGGAGGGCAAACATAAAAGGCATCTAGGTATTCATGTCTGCATGCTGTTCGCCATACTTGGCTAGCACTTTCAAGAGGCCCCTAGAGACAAACCTAATCCTTGCATCCAGAAACCTCTGTGTCTTCTCATTTATAACCCTCCCTAGCCTGGGGATTCCCCATGGAGCCTTCCTCCTTTCTCTTCTCAGAGCTTTGCTTTTTGTGCCTTGCTCAAATCCCTTCAGCACCTATTTGTGTGTGTTGCTTCATGCTACATAGGCTTCTTCTGGCCAGGGAGGCACGTCAGCCTTTGCACAGGCCAAAAGTGATGAGAAGTCAGTGTTGCTGAGAGGAGACTTCAGTCATTGGTAAGTGGAGGTCAGATAACGGCAGTTTCCTCACTATGGGGTGAGATAACTCTGAGATGTGTGCTACCCAGTCTGCCCATGTCGCCAGTGGAAGAGGTCCGTGTCCCTGCAGGATGACCTGCTCACTGATGCACGCTGTACTGGCCGTCCTCCCTCCCAGAGCACCCCCAGCCTAGCAGTGCTTGCTGACATCACCTCCCACAAAAACTCCTCACACTCAAGTGCTTGTTTCTGGGTCTGTTTCCAGAGGTACCAACCTGAAACAACAATGGGGAGATGAAGTCATCTCACTCAGCTTTGACATTCCCTGGATCCTGTTCTGTGTCCACCCCATGTGTTAGCTTCCTTCTTATTGTCTCTCACTTTCCCCCAGAAACAATCACCCACACAGTTTGTGTAGGTTTCGGTCCTTAAGCCAAACTGGCCTAACCCATCGTGCCTGGACCTCAGATGGTGGCGATGGTGGCTCAGCTCCCTGTCGTCAGTTGACAGAACATACTGGTCACATGTGACCCACTGTCTAGTACCCTGAGTGCCAGCCCTTGATTTTCATAGCCGCTCTACTTGCATACCTTACTGATCTTGTGGTAAAAATTAAAATGCTGGTGGATTGCATGGACCCTGTGGTGGTAGAGCTCAGGGAAAACCTCAGTTCACCTGCTATGTTCCCACTTTCTTTTAGTAAGGCAGCCTTTTAAGATACTTACATTCTCTTTTTCATGATAATAGATCAAGGTGTACCCCTGTCTGGGGGTTACTGAGATTCTGTTGGCTCACACTGGTGATTCTTAGAGGGCTTTAGGGTAAGTAGAATAATGACCCCCTCAAAGATGTCTACACCTGAGTCCCCAGATCCTAGTAACACGTTATATGGCAAATGGGAACTAAGGTGGGAGATGGAATTAAGATTGCTAAAAATAGGGAGGTTATCCTAGATCTTCCAGGTGAGCCTGGTGTAATCATAAGAGTCCTTAAATATAGAAAAGAAAGAAAAAAAGGAGGTCAGAGTGATGCAATGGGAGAACTCAGCCCATTGTTGCTCTCTTTGAAGATGGAGAAAAAAGGCCATAAGCCAAGAAATGTGGGAGGCTTCTAGAGGCTGGGAATGCCCAAGACAAAGATTCTCCCCTAGAGCCTTCAGGACAGAATGCAGTTCTGCTGACACCTTGATTTTTAGCCTAGTGAAACCCACTTCACACTTCTGAACTACAGACCTGCCATCTGTGAGGCATCAAGATGTCAAGTTGTTGGTAAGGGATAGACACAAGGAGCTCTCCCGTGCTGCTATCCTAAGGTTCCAGAAGCTTCCACCACAGCTCCTGTCTGACTTGTTCCATCCGCATTGGTGCTGGCTACTAGGATTTGCCTAGGACCACTACTCTGCCTCCGAAGATTTGCTCTTTGTTCTTAATGTGGATGCATGGTTTCTTTCTTTGCCTACTTATTTGACAGTCTTTAAAAACAGAAAGAAAGTAGCAAAGCATGGTTAGGTTTTACCCCCTTACATGTTGACTGAGGGTTTAGACTTAGAATGGCTCTGGATTCCTCCAGACCTAAGTGGTGCTGGTATGCATTTCCTCAGTTACACTATCCTTTGGCCAACTCTTTCTCTGCAAAGATCTTTAGCTTTAGTACATCTACATTGCTTAGACACTTTTTCTCCAGGCTTCTGGTAAGAAAGGGATTCCCTAATTGCCCCATAGCAACTTGCTTGAAGGGTACTGATGCTGAGGTCTCTGGACCTATCAGACCTTCCTGACCTGATATCACTAGTCCTGGACTGAATTCCAGTCCTGGCCCCGAGAGCTCTAACCTCAGTGCGTGTCATTCCCATGATTCTGTAAAAGCGGTGCATCGTAGCAATGAGGTCCAGGCTCTAGGCTAACGGGAAAGATCCCTCACTCAGAGCAGGGCTCTTCTTTAGAACGTGTTAGGTCAACTATGACTGAGCTTCTTGCCTCTGGGAAGTCAGAGGCTGTGTCAGGGAAAGGGGGTGGTGAGGAAGAAAGAAGGAATCTTTAAAGATGAAATCCCAATCTCCCACTTCTCATTTCAGGGTGTAGTGAATGCAAATTTTACTTCTACCTTCCTAGAGTTTTTGCCTCACCCTGAGAATTAAACTGATAGATTAATAGGAGAAAAGCATACAAATTTATATCAGATTGTTACTTTCTTTTGATGCAGGGAGGGTGTCTTTCACACTGAAGTTTTTAATCTCCTGTTTTCAAGAAGCAAGGCAAAGTCAGAGAGCCCTTCTTGCATCTTTTTAAAGTGACTTTGGCTCAAAACAATCCTTGTGTCAACGTATTTTGGTGTATTTTGGGGTAACCTGCCATACTTGAAAGGCATCATTTTAGGGTCAGTAGTCTAGTTTACTTCACTTAAATAATTCTACCCAGTTCCAAACTAAACATGACTCCAAGATTTTAATCTGGTCTTGAGGTCTCCCATAGCCTCTGAATCCTCATCACTGATGGTGGCTTCCTCTACCTATCTGGGATGTCCACTCTATGTCCCCATGCACCACTGTTCTAGCAGGTCTGGAAAGGTGGCCAATTTCAAGTCCAGGCTCCCTTTGGGAATTATTTATTTCATGAGTTTTCTTGACATTATAATAATAAAAAAATAGAAAGAAAAAAAGGATATGTACATATACAAGGACTATTATTAAACATATTGGCATGTATGCCTCTTGAAGAAGGGAGTAATAGTGGCAATAAAGTTAAAGCACAAACCAATCAATGAAAGCAATAGGGTGGCATTGCCAGGACCCAGTGATGGCCCTGATGGCACTGTGCGTGGAACTGAGGCCTCTGCACCCAGGAGGGGCATTTGGAGCAGGGACAGAAAAGCTTAGGGGCTTCACACTGCCCCTTCCACACTGCAGTAGTGATCATTCCTTCCTTTGTATCACTTTTGAGACAAAAGTAAATAAAATCAGCTTCAGCTCTGAGTCCTCTTGCATTGCTGGGTGGGCTGTGACACCCTGCTGACCATTTTCCATGGCTGCAGTTAGACACCCCATCTCCTCACGAGCTGAGAGTCTGAGGCTTCTCAGAGTGGGTGTAGGAGTGGGTGGAGTGATGGGGAGGAGAGAGGAATGTCAGATCCAGAAAGGCATCCGTATGAGAAACTGTCCCTGTTGAGCCCATATAAAGCAATAATAAGTAGGTCAGCGCTTCAGATTCAGTGAGCAGACTCTGAACATCGTACAGTATGTCACATTGGCTTGTACAATATGTCACATTTTCCATGGGCTTAGAGCTATAAACACACAAACCTTTGCATAAATGATGCTCATTTATTTTCTGTTATATTTGTTTAATGGGAATTGGCTTAAAAAATAGGAGTTGGTTGGTCTACTTCAATTTGACCCATATGTTTTGTGGTTGTTTTCTTATTGCAATTATAAAACAAGGAATGATCTTAACAAAGAAAGGATTGTATAGTAATTGGGTCTATTTCAAGTTTCTAAAAATAAGACGTTTTAGGCTAACAATGCATTCTTGAATAAAGTTAATAGAGAATATGGGGTGACTTAAATTTTAAAAATATATCTGTACTTTACTTTTTAAGACACTTTAGGTTTACAAACAAATTGCACAGAAAATACAGAGAATTCCTATATACTCCAGCCGTGCTCCACAGTTTACTAGACTATTAACATCTTGTATCAGTGTGGTACATTTCTTAAAACTGATGAGTATATATCGGTACATTGTTGTTTTAAAAGACTGTAGTTTACAGTACTGTTCACTCTTTGTGTTGTAAAGTTCTAAGTGTTTTGGCAAATGTATAACATCATTTATCCACCGTTAAGAGTGTCACACATAGTTTCATTGTCTTAAAAATTGCATATTCCACCTATTTCCCCCTCCCTCCTTCTTCCAAAACTCTTGACAAATTAATTTTTTAGGAAAATCACATGCATTAGAGAAACTTGGGCAGTGTAACAATTTTTATTAAATATTTAGAAAACTGTATAGTTTCCAACATTTCTTTCAGAAGTATAGTAGAATTTTCCTAACAGCAAAGTAATATGCATACATATAACAAAACATGTACAAGATCTATATGAAGAAAACCACAAAAATCCTGATTAAAAAAATCAAAGAAGGTCTAAATAAGTGGAGAGATATTTGATATTAATGGGCAGGAAGACTCCATATTGTTAAGATATGATTCTTCCAGAACTGACTTATAGATGCAATGTAATCCCAATAAAAAACTCACAGTAAGTAAGTTTGTGGATATTAACAAACTTATTCTAGAGTTTATATGGGCTGACACTACCTGATCTCAAGACTTACTGTTACATTACAGTGATCAAGACAGCATAATGTTGGTGAAAGAATAGGCAAACAGATAAATGGACCAGAATAGAGAGCCCAGAAATACACCCATGCAAAGAAAGTCAACTCATCTTCTCAAAGGGCCACAGTCAAGTCAATGGAGAAAGAATAGTCTTTTCAATAAATGGTGTTGAAATAATTGGTCACCCACATGAAAAAAAATATCTAGACACAGATCTTAGGCCTTTCACAAAAATTAGCTCAAAATGAATCATAGATATAAATATAAAATGCAAAACTATAAAATCTCAGAATATAATATGAGAAACTCTAGGATGACCTATCATTGCTAGTTATGTTTGCAAGACCTCTTGACAATGATTTTTGTGAAAGAAAAAAGCTTAGCACGTTGTACTTTATTAAAATAAAAAATTAAAGTTCTGTGAAAGATATTGTTAAAAGATGAAAAGTCAAGCCATAGACTAGAAAAAAAAAATTTGCAAAACACATCTGATGAAGAACTTGTATCCAAAATGTACAAAGCACTCTTAAAACTCAACAATAAGAAAAAACCCTATTAAAAACTGGGCAAAAGATCTGAATGGGTATCTCATCAAGAAGATATACAGATGGCATATAAGTATATGAAAAGACGCTCAACAGAACTATAATTACAACAATAATTAGATACCACAATGGTATATTATACCACACACCTACTAGATTGGCTAACATCCGAAACACTGACAGCACCAAATGCTGGTGAGGATGTGGAGCAACAGGAACTTTCATTGTTGATGGGAAGATAGGTTGGTAATTTCTGACACAGCTGGACATAGGCCTACCCCACCATCCACCAGTCATGCTCCTAGTTAGCGAATGTGTTGAGAACTTATGCCCACACAAAAACCTGCACATGAACATTTACAGTATCTTCATTCATAATTGTCAAACTTGGAAGCAACTACAATTTTCTTTGACAGATGATGGATAAACAAACTGCTACGTACAATGTGGCACATATATTCCATACACTGGAACATTCTTCAGTGATAAATAGAATTGGGTGGCCAAGCAAGAAACAGACATAGAGGAGCCTTAAACAGATATTGCTTAGTGAAAGAAACCAGTTTGGAAAGGCAAAATACTGTACTTCTCTAACTATATGACATTCAGGAAGAGGAAAAATGATTAATGACAAAATGATTGCCAGGGGGTCTAGGGAGGAAAGAAGAGATGAGTAAGTGGGGAATAGTGGATTTTTACGGCAGCAAGACTATTCAATATGACAATGTAATGATAGATACATGACATTATATGCTTGTCAAAACCCACAGAATTGTACCACACAAATAATGTAAACTATAAACTTTAGTTAATAATAATATATCCACATTGGCTTGACAACTGTAAGAAATATGCCATATCAATGGAAGATGATAATAACAACAGAAACTGTGTGAGGGGAGAGAGAATATATGAGAACATCATACTGGAAACCTAATAAATGCAATACGACAAGAAAAGGAAATAAAAAGGTATACAGATAGAAAGGGAGAAATAAAAACATATTTGTTCACAACTGACACCTGATCATGATGGTCTCTGTAGAAAATCCCTGAGAATTTACAACAAAACTGAAGCTAGTACACCAAATTCTCAGAATAAAAGTTTAGCATAATATGATGAATTCTCTCAGTTTTTATTTGTCTAAGAAAGTCTGCCTCCTTGTAAAGAATAATTTCATTGGATACAGAATTCTAGGATGGTGGGTTTTTTTCTTTCTCTTTCAGTGCTTTCATGCTCACTCCATTTTCTTCCTGTTTGCATAGTTTCTGTAAAGAAATGTGATATCATTCTTATCCATGTATCTTTTGTTTTATTTGTTTGTTTTTCTCTGACTTCTTTTGAGATTCCCTTTTCTCTTTGATTGGCTGCAGTATGACTATGATATGCCTAAGTGTAGTTTTTTGTTTGTTTTTTAGTATTTATTTTTCTTGGTGTTCTCTGGGATTCTTAGTTCTGTGGTTGGTGTCTATCATTAATCTCAGAAGTTTCTCAGTCATTATTATTTCAAATATTTTTCTCTTTTTCTTCTCTTTGGTATTCACATTACATGTATACTACATCTTTTAAATTGTCCCACAATCCCTGGATGTTCCTTTCTTTTTTTTTTAATCTTTAAAAAATTTTTCTTTGCTCAGTTTGGGATATTTCTACTGACATATTTCAAGCTCCCTGATTCTTCCCTTGGCTGGGTCCAGTCTACTGATAAGCACAGCAAAGGCATTCTTTACTTACTTTAGAGTTCTATTTTATTTCTAACATTTCCTACAGATTCCTTTTTGGAGTTTCCGTCTCTCCACCTATGTTACCCATCTGTTCTTGTATGTTGTCCTTTTCTCCATCAGAGCCCTTAGCATATTATCATAGTTATTTTAAATTCCTGTTCTGATAATTCCAAAATATCTACTATACCTTAATCTGGTTCTGATGATCGTACTATATCTCCAAACTATAATTTTTTTGTTTTGTTTTCGGTTCTTTCTCTTTTGTCTTTTAATGTGCTTTGTAATTTTTTTTGAAAGCTGACATGATATATCAAGTAAAAGGAATGTAGATAAACAGACATAGGTCTTTAGTGTGAGGCATATGAAGAGTGGGCATGAGGAGGTAGTGGGATGGGAATAGGGAGAGACTGACGGTGCTCACTGGAAGCAGCCAGACACTCTTATTCCCGCCCATCAAGAGATTTATCTTCAGCTCAGTGTCTGCCCAGTTTGTGCCTTGCATCTTCACTTCAAAATAGCAAAACACTTCACTTATGGCTAGGATGATGTCAGATATTGTAGTAAAAGTTCAAGGGCCCTCAGGTTTGAGAACTACCTCCAGGTCCAAAAAAAAAACATCTGAAAGAGAAGATTCCAGAAATATCCACAGGCAGCTGGCTCTTATGGGGGCTTGGGGGGTGGGGTGGGCAGAAGCAAACCTTGGGAGGAATTAGTCTAAAATCTGTATTTTTCTTAAAGTGACTGTTGAGCATAGTCATAGTCAAAGATTAAGGACCTTTTTTGCAAGTAATAACAGAGATCGTAAAATAGCAGCCCATTCAAGGTCAGGTCTGGTCAACAAATACAGAGAAGAAGAAGAAAAGAACACAAAATACGAGAAAGACAGACGGATGGAGGACAGAAAATCTCCCCTCCTATAGGAAGAACTGTCTGCTCATGGCAGAACCCATTGGAGCCACCTTTTCCAGTTATTGTACATATCTATGTTTTAAATTAATTGTACAATGAAAAGCACATGGAAAATTTA
This sequence comes from Smutsia gigantea, assembly GCA_032199065.1. Classification (NCBI taxonomy): domain Eukaryota; kingdom Metazoa; phylum Chordata; class Mammalia; order Pholidota; family Manidae; genus Smutsia; species Smutsia gigantea. Next base: position 67,955 of record JAVSCE010001676.1, read on the forward strand.
TTTAATTCAGAGAATTAAGGAAACTTAATTCCTAATGGAAGATTAATTCTCTCAAATGGAAGATAAAGAATCAATTTATCAGCTTCTTTTTCTTTTTTACTTTTGCAAATGAGAGGAGTATGACATTAAATGTAAACTTTGATTGCATTCCGATTTCAGGAACATAAAGAACATGAGACAAAAAGGATGTGGATTGGAATTAAAGAAAATACTATAGTCTTTCTGTGGTGCAGACTCACTTAGTGCTCGATTCAAAGTTTCATTATTTCAAAATATGTCAAATCAAAGAATATGTGACTTGTTTTTTCCTTTCCTGAGTATTATAACAAGGACTCTGGTATCCAGGCAGGACAGAAACAGGTAATCAGAGGCCTTTGCAGAATCTGATTTTTCAAGTCCTAGTCATGTCCGGGATTTTGTCTAATTAGAGGGGGACAATAGTGATTTCCATGTTTGGACTCTTCATGCAGGCGCCAGGAAACTGAGTGATGGAAAGGAGCGTGGAGCCGCAGAGCTCTGAGTCCTGCCCTGGCAGGGTGGCTCTCTAGGTCTTCAGTTTTCCAGAAAAAGGTATTGTAGGGGCCTGGGTGTCTGCATTTCCTGAAAGGATCCTTGTCATCCCAACGTTTGAAGGCAGGAGCTGTGTTTCCACATTCCTTCAGCAACATGTGGACTTGGAACCTTCAGCACGGAATGTATATTTTCCTAGAAATCCCTTGGATTCAAATATTAATAGCCATAGATGGTGCTGTTTCCATTTGGGAGGCTGTATGTTCCTACACCAGTGTTGAAAACCAAAAAACAATTGGCACCAAAGATTGAGGGAGACAGTCTGCATCACTGCACCAGGTGAAGGGCCACACTGTGTCTCGTCATGAGCTGGTTACTGTCCCTGAGAGTCAGCTCTGCAGGGGCTCTGGTGCTGATACTGACTGGAAAAGTAGGCGATGGGTTTGTCTCTCATTAAGGACCAGAAGTAGGCATCAAAGAACTTAGCATCATGGGAAAATGGGTGACTGGTACAAATGAAAAAACTTGTGTCCACAGCTAATCCTTGTTTTGTAGGTACCCTTCAGATGGGTAGGAAAACCTCAAAGATGACAGGACTTAAACCTTTTAGGAAGGACAAATGGTTTGACCCAATACTGTTCATACGCTGTTAGTGATCACTGGCTGTTGATGAACAAATGAACCAAAAACCAGATCCCTTTCATTCCTTAATGATCTGTCTGCATCTGCAAGAATCATGAACCCCCATTCCTTCAATTCAGCACTTGCAGGTTATCTAGACTTCTGAGGATATGTTCTCTGACCACTTTTATGCCAAGATTTTTCTGTGTTGAGTTTGTCTCTTACTACATAGAATTTGAAGAAATTTCATAAAATTTACCCCTTAAGAACGTAAGTGTATCTGTCTTAAAGTAATCATCTTTTTTTAAACATCTACTTTGTAAGTCCTGGGATTTTCCTTGAAAGTAAAAAGTAAACCAGCCAATGTCAATCTTCTTGGGAGCAGGTGGTGAGCAGAGGCTGGTCGGAGCCCACTCTTTCTTGCTGAGCTGGAAAAAAGTGTGTGAGTGCAGGGGAGGGTGCCACGGTCTCATCCTTTCCAAAGAGGATATTGATCATATCCTTTTCCTTCAGGTCATAATGGGGACAGGTTGTTTCAGGAAATGCGGCTCCTCCTTAATGAAGCTCTGGATAGAATTCCATGGCCATGCACACACACACTGTGGCCCCTTCCTGTTCATCTCTTCAGGCCTCAGTGTTGCTCTGAGCTTTCAGTGCATCTCACCTGAAGCTCTCTGGTCCTGAGAATAAGCAAAGCTTACTTGGTCTGCTGTTTGTTGAAAGGGTTAAGTCAGGTTTTTTGTGGTGGTGGTTCCATAGAACATAAACATTCTGTTTCTAATGTGTATGCAATTGAATACACTCACACACCACTGCTAGAAAAATTATCCCAAGTACCTGTTGGCTATGTCTTTGGGAAAACGTCTATTCAGTTCCTCTGCCCATTTTGTTTGGGATATTTTTGCAATTGAATTGTATGTTCCTTATATATTTTGGATATTACTGGATGTGTTGTTTGCAAATATTTTCTTCCGTGCAGTAGCCTGCCTCTCCATCTGTTGTTTCTTTTGCTGTGCAGCTCTTTAGTTTAATTTAGTCTCACTTGTTAATTTTTGCATTTGTTGCCTGTATTTTTGGTGTCATACCCAAAGATTCGTTGCCAAGACCAATGCCAGGGAGACTTTTCCTCATGTTTTCTTGTAGGAGTTTTATGATTTCAGGTCTTATGTTTAAATCTTCAACCCATTTTGAGTTAATTTTTGTGAGTGGTGTAAGATAAAGGTCCAATTTCATTCTTCTGCATGTGGTTATCCAGTTTTCTGGGTATCATTTATTGAAGAGACTATCTTTCCCCCACTGAGTAATGGCTCCCTTGTCAAATATTAGTGCAAGGGTTTATTTCTGGGCTTTCATTTCTATTCCTCTGGTCCATGTGTCTACTTTTAATGCCAGAACTGTTAAAAATGCACATCTGTCATGATGTCCTGCATTAAATGGCTCAGTAATTACCCACTGCTCCACAATTAAGTTTACCAGAAAACTAGAGGTTTTGTTGCTGGGACAAAGAAGCCCATGTGGACAGTGTAGTTCATGGCTGATGCACAGTGACGTGACCTCCCCACCTCCACTCAGAGTTACCACCAGCTTCTACCACGTCGTGACACCCCGACTTTAAGTTGCTGATAACCCAGACTCTTTTGGGCTCCTGGTAGCTTCCTGTGCCTACTCTGGGTTAAGGACTGGCAGTATCCTCAATAAAAAGAGAATGTCCATGATTATGACCTGTGCCAGGTGTATAATATCTGATTTATAGGCAAATAAAACAGAAAGAGGGATGGAGAAGGCCAGTGTAGGAAAAAAAAAAAACCTTATGCAAGTCATTCTCATTTTGTCTCAGTTCTCCACATAATAGCACTCCCCAGCAGGAAACAAGTGGGTTCTCCAATGAGATTGTACCTTGTTTTGATTACTTAGGGTTTACTTAAGACATGAGGAATAGCTGCCATACTAGTACCAGTAATGGAAAAGCCATAGTAATGATGTCACTGTTACTTATTTTTGAGCCTCGGTAGGATATTTAGCCTTTGTCAGAACAGCGGACAATGGTTTCTTACCACAGGGATTCCAGTCTGTGCTGTGGATAATGCAACCATGATGTGAGGGAAAGCAAACTGGATGACACGTGGCAAAAGGCAGAGTTGCTCACTTTGAGGTTCCCACTCCTCTCAATCTGTGAATCATGCAGTACTGACTCTTCATTCCAAAGGAGTGGGTTATGTACAGGAGGTGTTTGTCCAGCTTGCTTCCAGCACATTAATCCTTCACCAGCATTCAGGGGGGTGTCCCAGAGGCCCTTCGTTCATTATAACTTCCCCATCCCAGCCATGGCTCACTGGATTCCAAGCAAACGTTCACTCAGCTAAATACAGGGTCCTGTTCTGGGAGTTCAGGATTGCATTCAGGTTCCCAATCAATCCTAGTGATCTCTTGAATGGAGGATACAAGGTCATGGCCTTATACCCACCAAGGTCTCCAAGGTCACAGGGAATGAGTGCATGGCCTGGCAGGAAGTGGTCCTGTGGCTGTGAATTTGATTTTGATCCTTTAACAGGCATGGCCTTGGACTCTGAGACAAAATGTCCCCTTTGGACTTAAACTACCTCAAAGTCGTTGTTCCTTGAAAACTAAGAGTCCTAACCCAGTCTCTCCCAAGGGGATACATGATACAGTAAGAAATTTATATTTGGTCTTTGTCCCTGGTTCCCAGCATAAGGAATCTAAAATCCTTGTAATTTCTTCAGTAATAGGGTAAGAGGCGTATCTTCTGTTATTCATAATAAGCCCCTTCCTACCACACCTGAGCTTATGCTAATGAGGTGACTCTTGAAAGATAGGGGCTGGTTGCAGAGGAGCCAACCATGTGATTAAAGGCTTGGAGCTTCCGCCTCCCCTGCCAACCTCCTGGGCAGAGAGAGGGCAGGGGATTGAGTGAATCTCAATGGCCAACGATTTAATCAGTCATGTCTGTGTAATGGAACCCCAGAAAAACCCTCACAATGGGCTTCAGAGGGCCTCTGCATGGGCGAATGCACCTGTGTGCTGGGAGGGGAGTACACCTCAGACTCCACAGGGACACAAGGTACTGCGCTCAGACATCGCTGTGTACCTCTTCATTTGATGGTTATTTGCATGCTTTATAATGTCTTTTATAACAAAGCAGTAACGGTAAGTAAAGTGTATTCCTGAGTTCTGTAGCCATTATAGCAAATTATTGGACCTAAAGAGGGAGTGTGGGGATCCCCCATTTGAAGCCAAGTTGGACAAAAGTGTGGGTATTCTGGGGCCCCCCTACTTGCAGCTGGCATCTAAGGGGCAAGCAGTCCCACGGCATTGAGGTGGTTAGTGAGGTAGCTTTAACTCCAGTCAGTGACAGCACTGAGTTAAACTGCAGGACGCCCAGCTGGCGTTTGCAGAGAACTGGAGAATTGTTTGGCATAGAACACCCACACATTTTGGTGTCAGAGTATTGTGAGTAGAGATCCAGTTCTCCTTCACCCAACTCTAAAACTGTCCTTTCTGTGGGAGAACACAGGTGTGCCATGTGTGAACCGTCAGCATCTCTGGGCTGGTCTCATGGTCTCAGCCAAAGGCCTGCCCACCAAGGGCCTTTTGGGACGGCTACCCAGCTAGCACCTCCTGCTAACAAATGCCAAGAACAGGCCAGCAAAACAGGAATCCCTCCACATGACCAGAAGACTGGGGATGTTTCTGTGTGTGTAGCAACTGCAAAAGCCCGGACTCCAGAGACCACTGTCACGTTTTAGGTCTCTGCAGTGTTCTGACAGTCCCCAGGAACTGCAGACCTGTTTGGTAGCCCTACATCCATTAGGTACCTTGGGTCCCTCTGCCACGCCACAGCTCAGAGCCAACAGTGTGGTTTCCACCCCTTCTGGTTCTTAGTCGTTAGTCACTGAGCTGAACACAAAAAAGGAGAGAGAGAGAGAGAGAGAGAGAGAGGGTGGGTAGGACTAAGATCCCACACAATCCATTCATTAGTTATTCATTTAACGTATTTTATTATGTTCCTACTAGGAGCTTATCCTGGGCCCTGGGACACAGCAGGGAACAAAACAGAAGAGGCCCTTGTTCCCACGGAGCTTCCACTCCAGTGGAAACAAGTATTAATCCAATTTCTCCTTATATATGGTGAGAAGGAAATGGATCTAAACTGGAGCAGAGTGCATAAGCTGGAAGAATCCTTCAGGAAGTAAAGCTTAGGGCCGAGCTCCTAAGATGTGCAGGATTAAGCTGGGACATGATGTTTGTATAGGATAGAGTTTGGGCATGAACATTCCAGGTGGAAGATGTGGCGTGTCTAAAGGCCCTGTGGCAGGAAACAGTGTGGGGTGCTCCAGGACCTGTGAGAAGGCCAGTGTGTCTGGCACAGATAGGAGGGAGCAGAATGAGGGGTCCACACTGGTGAAGAAGGCTGGCTCCACCCAGGCTATCAGACTCTTGGAGGATTTTTGATTTAGCGTAGGAACAGTAGGAAAATGGGAAACCATTGAACTAGGCTGGAGCGGAGATGTGTCCCTTTGCAATGTGCTATGGTCTAAGTAAGAATGACTGCAACTTCAACTAGGAAGTAACTGTAAGTATGGTCTGAAGGAGACAGATGTAAGAGTCATTTGGGACTCAGAAGTAGTTGGATTGAGAAACGGATGGAATATGGGGGCTGGAGGAGAAAGAGGTGTCAGGAAGGTTCTTGGTTTCAGACCTGCAGGATTGTACCAAACTCCTCCGAGTCTGCACCCCTTCTCCCAGGCTCCCCTCCACCTGACAACCAACACACAAAATACAACGCATCTGCCAGGCGCATATTTGCAGAGGACAAAGTCAGGTAAGTGCACATCCTCTGTGACGAGCTGAGGCCCCTACCTCTCCTGAGTTGGACTGAACTACCCTTGAGCCACAAAAAGCCTGTGTGCCTCTGGAAGAGGCTGAGAGCTGGCTGGGTGGCCCTGGGACCCTGTCCTCATGCCACAGAGCAGCTACCTGTGGCCTTTGGTAAGTTTTCCACCCACCTCCCCATGTCAAAAAGAGGTGAGGAGCCTTGAAACAAGATCCCGTAGAGGGAGATAAGGAGCAATTGCAGCCGCAGCCTTCCACACCTGGTTCCTTCCCAGCTTCAAAACAGGGAGAGTGAAGGACATACCTGCAAGAAGTCCCATACCCGAAAGGCCGTCTCTCCAGGCACCAGCAAAACAAAGGAATAAAGGCTCTATAGTAGTGGACTCCAGAGGGGTGCTGCCCATGCAGGAGATGCGAAGGAGCGCCCAGGAAGCCTGAGGGCCATGTGTACAGGAGGGCACAGAGAGCTCTGCCCCAAGGTCATGCTAGTGCCAGCCTGGCCCATGGCCCTCCTTGGCCATGGATCTGAAAAGCATGGAAGGAAGTGCCAGGTTTGCATTCTTTGTCATGTTGGGGGATGTCACCAAAACCTTAGCCACCCACTTAGGCAGCCCCCAAGACTGTGTTTGGGGTTAGGAAGCAGTGTTAGTGTGATCCTCCTCTTCTCAAACCTGGACGTGGGCAAAGAGGGCCACATGCTTTACAAGGGTCTACAGGTGAATAAATACTCTCAGTAGATTCAGTTCTGAGCTTTTAACTGTTCTTTCATTTCTCTCAAAATTAGGGATGTGGTTCTGAAAACGCGCATGTAGGTATCATATGAGAATCAGCACAGCTAGAGCCTCAGAGATGCCTGACTCTGTGACACCTTCTAGATGCTAAAGGTGTAATGTCAGGCCCCTCCATGTCTTTCCACTGACCCCAGCCCTGGCCACTGCTGTCCTAAATGCTGGCCTCTGTTTACCTCCTCAGCATACCCGAATATTTCCTAACACAGGGCCTTTGCACATGCTGCTCTCTCTGCTAGGAATGCTGTTCTTTGCACTGCTAACCCTTTCTCAACCTCCTGAACTCAGCCTAAATGAGCCATCCACAGAAAGGTCTCTTCTGACCATCTGACTGAAAGTGTCTCCCCATCCCCACTCACTCTGTCACTTATCTTTACCTCACTTTTACATTTTTATTGTAGAGTGATAGGCATAGTTTCCAATTATTTTCCTCATTGGTTTATTTACTTTTGTGATTAGTGGTTTGCTAAATTATTTTCAGCTCTCGCACAGGGATGTCAGCCCCAAAGAGCATGGATCTTCTCTGCCTGACTCACTCTCGATCCTGGGCACCCAGCCGTCATGCCTAGTGCAGGGTGGCAGGCCACAGTGCTGGTTGAAAGGATGAGGAGCTCACACACAGGGAGTGGGTGGGTGGAAGCACAAACAAGGGAGGGAGGAAGGAAGAGCAGACCCAGTTCTGCCCTTGTCTATGCCATGATTCTGATATCCAGAGACTTAGCAGCAAGTGGGGAGAGATGCTCACAGACGGATATTTCTCTGGGTTGGTAGGATGATGTCTAAGGGCTGTAGACACCAAGGAGGAGCCCTAACCGTTTATGACCAACAGTGAGGCAATCCCAAATGTCAGGTGATTCCCTGTCTCGCTAGTGGGAAGATACTTTGAAAAGACATTTTCTGACAGCTACATAACTTTTGCGGATGTGGATAAAATTGCCAAATGTACAGGTATAATATTTTGTTCATTATTTGCATTACAGATACATGTTTAAAGACACATATTATTTAAAATAATAATGTCTACTGTTCATGAAATGATTTAAAAACTTCTTAAATTTCAAAGCAGAAATAAAATTGAGAAGAATAAAACAAAAGAAAAATCAATACAACCAAGAGCTGGTTCTTTGAAAAAATAAACAAAATAGATAAACCCCTAGCCAGACTTATTAAGAGAAAAAGAGAATCTACACACATAAACAGAATCAGAAATGAGACAGGAAAAATAATGACAGACCCCACAGAAATACAAAGAATTATAAGAGAATATTATGAGAATCTATATGCCAACAAGCTGGAAAACCTAAAAGAAATGGACGACTTCTTAGAAAAATACAACCTTCCAAGACTGACCAAGCAAGAAACAGAAAAACTAAATAGACCAATCACCAGCAACGAAATTGAATCAGTAATCAAAAAACTACCCAAGAACAAAACCCCCAGACCAGATGGATTCACCTCTGAATTCTACCAGAGAAGAAATAACACCCATTCTCCTTAAAGTTTTTCAAAAATTAGAAGAGGAGGAAATACTTCCAAACTCATTCTATGAAGCCAGCATCACTCTAATACCAAAACCTGGCAAAGACCTCACCAAAAAAGAAAATTATAGACCAATATCCCTGATGAACGTAGATGCAAAAATACTCAACAAAATATTAGCAAACTGAATTCAAAAATACATCAAGAGGATCATACACCATGATCAAGTGGGGTTCATCCCAGGGATGCAAGGATGGTACAACATTCGAAAATCCATCAACATCATCCACCACATCAACAAAAAGAAGAAGAAAAACCACATAATCATCTCCATAGATGCTGAGAAAGCATTTGACAAAATTAAGCATCCATTCATGATTAAAACTCTCAACAAAATGGGTATAGACGGCAAGTACCTCAACATCATAAAGCCTTATATGACAAACCCACAGCTAACATCATACTTAACAGCGAGAAGCTGAAAGCTTTTCATCTAAGATTGGGAACAAGACAGGGATGCCCACTCTCTCCACTGTTATTCAACATAGCACTGGAGGTCCTAGCCATGGCAATCAGACAACACAAAGACATACAAGGCATCCAGATTGGTAAAGAAGAAGTCAAATTGTCACTATTTGCAGATGACATGATATTGTACATTAAAAACCCTGAAGACTCCACTCCAAAACTACTAGAACTAATATCTGAATTCAGCAAAGTTGCAGGATACAAAATTAACACACAGAAATCTGTTGCTTTCCTATACACTAATGATGAACTAACAGAAAGAGAAATCAGAAAAACAATTCTATTCACAATTGCATCAAAAAGAATAAAATATCTAGGAATAAACCTAATGAAGGAAGTGAAAGACATGTACTCTGAAAACTACAAGACACTCCTAAAAGAAATTAAAGAGGACACTAACAAATGGAAATGCATCCCATGCTCTTGGCTAGGAAGAATAAATATTGTCAAAATGGCTATACTACCTAAAGCAATCTACATATTCAACGCAATCCCTATCAAACTACCAACAGCTTTCTTCAATGAACTGGAACAAATAATTCTAAAATTCATATGGAACCACAAAAGACCCCGAATAGCCAAAGCAGTCCTGAGAAGGAGGAATAAAACAGGGGGAATTACGCTCCCTGACTTCAAGCTCTACTACAAAGCCACAGTAATCACGACAATTTGGTATTGGCACAAAAACAGACCCACAGACCAGTGGAACAGAATAGAAAATCCAAACATTAACCCAAACATATACAGTCAATTAATATTTGATAAAGGAGCCTTGGATATACAATGGGGAGATGACAGCCTCTTCAGCAGCTGGTGTTGGAAAAACTGGACAGCTACATGTAAGAGAATGAATCTGGACTACTGTCTAGCCCCATACACAAAGGTAAACTCAAGGTGGATCAAAGACCTGAATGTAAGTCATGAAACCATAAAACTCTTAGAGAAAAACATAGGCAAAAATCTCTTGGACATAAACATGAGCGACTTCTTCATGAACATATCTCCCCGGGCAAGGGAAACAAAAGCAAAAATGAACAAGTGGGACTATATCCAGCTGAAAAGCTTCTGTACAGCAAAGGACACCATCAGTAGAACAAAAAGACATCCTACAGTATGGGAGAATATATTCATAAAAAACGTATCTGATAAAGGGTTGACATCCAAAATATATAAAGAACTCATGCACCTTAACAAACAGAAAGCAAATAATCCAATTAAGAAATGGGCAGAGGACATGAATAGACACTTCTCCAAAGAAGAAATTCAGATGGCCAACAGGCACATGAAAAGATGCTCCACATCGCTAATCATCAGAGAAATGCAGATTAAAACCACAATGAGATATCACCTCACACCAGTGAGGATAGCCAACATCCAAACACAAACAACAACAAATGTTGGCGAGGATGTGGAGAAAAGGGAACCCTCCTACACTGCTGGTGGGACTGCAAATTAGTTCAACCATTGTGGAAAGCAGTATGGAGGTTCCTCAAAAAACTCAAAATAGAAATACCATTTGACCCAGGAATTCCACTCCTAGAAATTTACCCTAAGAATGCAGCAGCCCAATTTGAAAAGGACTGATGCACCCCTGTGTTTATTGCAGCACTATTTACAGTAGCCAAGAAATGGAAGCAACCTAAGTGTCCATCAGTAGATGAATGGATAAAGAAGAAGTGGTACATATACACAATGGAATATTATTCAGCCATAAGAAGAAAACAAATCCTACCATTTGCAACAACATGGATGGACCTAGAGGGTATTATGCTCAGTGAAATAAGCCAAGCCAAAAAGACAGGTATCAAATGATTTCACTCATATGTGGAGTATAAGAACAAAGAAAAAATACTGAAGGAACAAAACAGCAGCAGACTCACAGAACCCAAGAGCAGACTAATAGTTACCAAAGGGAAAGGGACTGGGGAAAATGGGTAGGATGGGAGGGATAAGAGGGACAAAGGGGCATTACGATTAGCAGATGTAATGTTGCGGGGGCACGGGGAGGGCTGTACAACTCAGAGAAGACAAGTAGTGATTCTATAGCATCTCACTACGCTGTTGGACAGTGAGTGTAATGGGGTTGGTGGGGTTGACCTCATGAAGGGGTCGTTCAATAACCATAATATTGCACATGTAATTGTAGATTAATGATAATAAAATAAATTATATTAAAAAAAAGAAAACAAAAGGGACTATAGTACATCCCCTGAATATATTCAAATTTAAATTGCAACATACTCATAACTGGCTAAGCATTTAAATATGTGGACAGAAGCCATTTAGTTTAAATCAACCCCCACATCCCATTTGACTCTCAAAGTTTACTGCTATTAAAATTACCTAAGTGAAATGACAACCCATGGAAGATACTGGTTGTTTCATCTGTGAATTAATACATCCATATTCTCTCATGTAATGAAAGTGACCAACACCACACTATCTTCCAGAGTATTTTTTCCAGAATATTTCTCAGCTCTTTTGTTATGGATTTTGTGCACTTATAAATAACTAATCAATATTTAAAGTTAAGATGTCTCTCCCTCTCAAATAGTTCATTATTTGACTGTTAGCACCAACCAGGCGTCCAATATATTTCAGAATTACTGTGATTCTAATCACAGAGTTATATTTAATACAAAATTCTAAGTCTTTTTAAAATAAGATTATTGGTAATTCATTAGAAGCCTATTATCGGGATAACTATGTTTCTATCATTTGTTTCTTTCTGGGAAATGCAGTATCATTACTATCAAGGAAACTAACTATGCTAGAGGACAAAGATAATTTTTTATTCCTCTAGACTGTACTTAAGTCCTATAATGTATTGTGGATTACCTCTAGTGGAAAATGACAAGTCCTTCATTCCCAAGCATTTACATTTCTGAAACCCAAAGGTCCAGCATCTCAGCATCTGAGTGACAAAATAATATACTCTCACATTGTAAATATTAAAATAGAACAATTTTCTGTGAATCTAAGATAGGCTTGGTAACATATTAAAACACTCCATAGACTCCAAATTTAATTCGAATAGGAAAACATAGTAGAAATGACCACCAGAGTAACCAAAAATTATCTACTTGGACTAAGTACCAGCTACACAATGTTTTCTCCAAATTATCTAATGTCTGCTTGAATAGACTTGGTTTAGCACTTCTAGTAACAGGAGATTCACAACTTTGTGATATAATGAACTATAATTTTAACATGTGATTATTTAGCTTAGAAATTCCCTTTGTATTAAACTAATAGTCTTCTTGAGAAAATGCATGTAGTTAACTTGCTTAAAAACGTTTGTGTGGGATTATGGGGAAAATGTGTTCTGCAGTTCTGCATGTGTGTTTAACCAACAGAAAGAGTGGAGATGGCAGAGTAGAGACAATATTTGGAAAGCCAGAAGAAGGCCCTGTTTCCATGGTACCACAAAAGAATACTTGGAAGATGAAAGGATTCAGAATGAAGTCATATAAGAAACAATGAAAGAAGACCAGAGTAAGGTAAATATGTACAAAAACAATGGGGGAGAGGCAGTAGGGGTTGGGGCAAGAGGTAGTGATTCATCCTGGGAACCCTAGCTTATCGTTTCTAACGCCAGTCCAGCACCGGTGAGTGCACCCGGAGGAGATGACTGTTAGCTCATACAGAATCATCCCCAAAGACAATGACTGGCTCCCTTCTAATGTGGACTGCTGCCTATAACTGATAATGTCCAAGCTCAGGAAGGATGAGGGATGAAAAAGAGAAGATTTTCTAAAATCTGTTTTAATTTTAAGAAATACAGTGTCTTTGCATAATTATTGAGGCTACCAAGCAAAGACTTGGTAATAAAATCTTGAGGGTATCGGGCTATATGAGAAAGTGTATTATGAGTAATGAGAAATTGTGTTATGAGTTCCAAAGGAAGAGATATAGGGGAGGCAGCAAAGATAACAAGTCTTGCTGGTATCTTCAGTTAGTTGTCTTTTAAGTATGCCAAAAGGACTCAACCATATGTGCATATTTGCCAAATTACCCAGACTTTTCTCAGTCAACAAGAAAAAATCCAGATGAATAGGATATTATAGTTGAGGAAACTTTCATGCTACTAATTTAAAATTAACCTGCCAGGTTCACTTTGAAGTGGATTATTAGGCTCACATTAAAAGAGCTATCTTTTAAAACAATTTGTTTTAAATAAAGAAGTTATAATGGTAAAAATGACATTCACATTGTGCCATGTTGGTGAAAAAATCATACTGATTGTTTCATCTGTGAATTAATACATTCATCTGTGAATTAAGCATAGACAGAATATTCTGTTTACCCCACTGAAAAAGGCAGTCCAAAAGAGAGGAAAGTGTTGAAATTCAGGAGCTTGCCCCATAAAAAAAGCAATGATACATTTTAAAGACATCTCTACATGGCCAAATTCATTCTCTTCCTTTCAAACCTGTTTGAATTATCAAATCATACTTTTTCTTTTTCAAAATTCAACCAGGAACTTTTGTCACTTTATTCAACTAATATTTCTTGAGCACCTACTAAGTAACAGTTGATGTGCTAGGTACTAGGTGCTAAGTACGGGGGATTGAATACCTATTTCTTATTTTAGGACAATATGATATACACCACCCATATAATTATAGAGTTTGTATTCTAGTTCAAGTTCTCAAAATCTCTTGCTTGTATAATTTAAACACTTCTCTACAAAACCCACCTCCATTCTTGTGAGTGTCTCCAAGTCCAGTCTATTCTCTACAAAACTGGAAGAAATGGCTCTAAAAAATATATGAATAAATAAAAAGATCATGTCACTCACTAACCTGCTTGAAATGGCCAGTGTTTTCTGAGGATAAAACTCAGACTTCTCACTGCAATGTTTAAGATTATTTATAACCTGACCTCCAAGTTTCTAGCCTTATTGCTTCCTAAAATAAACTCTAGAATCATAGAACTCCTTATCATGACAGTGATATATCTTCTTTTTTATTATTTCTCTATTTCTTTTCTGCTGGTAACTCACTCATTGCCTTCTTAGTCTGGTTAAACTCTACTTGCCGTGTAAGGTGCAGCATGTGTCATACCATTTGAACTCTTCACCAGCACCCTGTGGGGAGTTGTTACTGTCTTCTCTGGGTTTCCACAGAGAGCAACACTGGCCTCCATGCTTGAGCTCTGAGAGCAGTTTTGAGTGATTTTTCTTCAGGATAGGCTTTCTTTACCTCTGAAGCTGAGGTGACCATTCTAAAATATCTTGCACCTGGCTACATTATATACTTATTAAACTGCATTATATTTACATTTCTCTTTCTCTACTGTATTCCATGAATCTGCTTGAAGGCTGGATCCACAGGTCATTTGTTTGTATTGCCTAAGACAGTGCCTGGTATAGAGTAGGCACTCAATATGTTTATAACGTAAGGAAACAAATCCGTCTCTCTCATTGGAACTGAAACCATCTTTCATTCATCTTACAATATTCCTTTTTCCAGTTCCCAGTTTTATCTACATTTAGCAGAGTGTTTAATATTTGTTGTGTGGCAGAACTCATGAATAAAACTGATTAAAATTAATTTATTCACAAGGGTTTCAAGTACTGATACGCAAAATTATCCAAGATATGTTTAGTGTGGTAAGAAAATTGTAGATCCCATTTGCATAAAGAAATGCATCAATAATATATATGTGCTTGCATAGAACATTTCTGGAAGGAATAAGAAACAGTTAACAGTGGCTCTCTTGAATAATGGAATCGAGGATTGGGCACTAAGCTTTTACTATTACTTTATAGCATTCATATATAAAAACAAAGGTGTTTAGATTAAGACAAATGGTGTGGATAACAACAGCAACACGGCAAGTTAAGGGAATTTCAAAAATGCCTTAATTATGCATTTTAAATTTCTCTAGAAGATAATATTTTCTTATAACCTATCACTTCTCTAAGCACCAAACATATTCTTACAAACACATAATTGGATTTACTTTAGTATAAAAAAATGAATGCTTTGAATAAATAACCTTTTATTCCTCAACAATTAGTGGTTTGAGGTAGTGTGAACATCATTTGGTCCACAGGACTGCAGCACCTGCATGCTTGTTAGAGCTGCTAATTCTTGGGCTACACCCAAAACTACTGCCTCAGAATCTTTAGGAGGTAGGACCCAGTGCCAATTAAGCACTTCAGATAATCCCAATGCCTACTTGAGCAACGCTACTCTCCAGAGCTTTGTTCTTGACAACTGTACAACCTAACAGCACCATCTGTTGGCAGTGACTGTCCCAGAGCCAAACACAAAGTCCCAGAGGGGAAGATACCCATACATTCAGTATCTATCAGTTGTCATGCACCGTATTAAAGATTGAGAAAACACAGAATGCCTAATGAAAAAACACCTACACATACAGATGTACACAACGTTCTCTCTGAAAAAGCTTACAGCTTATTAGAAGAGATGTATTGAAACATATAAAACATCATTACTTTTATTTTTTTTTGCAAAGTACAAATAAGGACCTGCCAGGGCACAGAAACTATAGCAACCTGATGGATGAGAAGAAGTCAGGAAATACTCTGAAGTAGTGATGACATTTAAAGCAAGTAGTGTCAAAAATTTAGCTATTATGTGCAAAAGTGAATTTAAAAACTGAAACAAATTTAAGAATTGAAGCCAATACTTAACTGAACACTTACTATGTACCAAGAACTGTTGCTTGTACAACCCTGTCCTTGGTCCTGAAGATACAAAACAATCAGTCCAGGCCAAAGGAGAACAGCAGGCCCAGCCTAGGTATTCAAGAAACACCTGGTTCAATAAATGAATAAACATGAAAATACCATATCTGGCTAACTTCTTCATAAAAAGGAAGACTTTAAAAGTGTCATCCTGCCTAGAATTTCTACAATCAAAAGAGACAAAATTGCCATTATCTGAATTACTTATGTATTTTGAAAAAATTGCCTTCATGTTTTATAAAACTTTGAATAACTGTTAAAATCTCTTATTAAATTTTCTACACAGTTTTCTAGTAAACAACATTTATGAAGTTCTTGCTGGGCATAAATATTGTATTTTATATACATTCCACTTATATACATATACATTGTATATATATAAAGACTAACAGTCTTGGAAAAGGCAGTTCAGCATTTCATATCACAGGCACTTCCAAAAACACTTTCTAACCAAGATACTAAAGTGAGTTAAAGTGTAAGTAGACCAGTTTTTAATTTTATTTCCGCAGGGTTTTTGTTAAGGGAGGCCATTCCATTTTCTGTTTCTACCGCACACATTCTAGAGTTTTATGACTTGCCCCACATATTTATCTAAACTAACGTTTATCATAGTAATCATTATTGGTAATGACCAGTGGGCCAGCCTAATCTCAATGTTTTCATGCTATCCATTAATATTAATCCTTGTGGTTCACTTGGGACTATCACAAATAGGTTTATGTGTCTGCTGCCAGGATTACATTAGGTAAAATGAAGACAATTATCTGTACCTCCTTGTAAGAACATACAGATATTAAAACACCAACACTGAGCTACTTGCCAGAAGCTGCCCAAGATGAAACAGAGCAAATTCATAATAATGCCAGTTTGGCAAGTATCTTTTGGGAAATAACTCATTTTACAGGCAGAATTTAGAAACTGGGCACCAACTGTTAGTGAAATTAAACCCACTGTAAATGTGACGATCATCGTGGTTTGAAAAATAGGATTTCTACAAAAGAGGTATGTTCTGCATGAGGAATGAATCTTCAGAAAGATTAGGTTACATCTTCACAAAATTATATTCTGAATGACTTGATTAGAGGTTTTTATTAACAGCTATGTACAAAAATCTATTAGACAGTCCTTTAATTAGATAGGAATAGACCCTTACGTATTTCAAAATAACAAACAAACAAAATTCCAGGAAAAACTTTAAAGGTCAGTATTGGTTAAGAACATGACATTTGGTATCAGACAAAGATGGGTTCAATTTTCAGTTCTGTATTTTACTTGGCTCTGAAAGGGAGGTTCATTTCTACCCAAGGCTGTTGTAGATATTTGATGAGCACAAGTAAGCGCTCAATAGTATCTCCATTTTATAGGTGAGGAACCTAAGTCTGACAAGTTTGATAATTTGCTCCAGCTGCATTAGTAAGTAAGCAGAAATTCTAGGCTATGAACCTAATCTAGCTGACTCCTAAATGCATGCTCTATTTCCCACTCCCACATGCTGTGCTGAAAGCCCTTATCTAAAAATAAGGGACAAAACCTGTTAAAAATAGGAGGAACAAACATTTAATAAGCAAGGGAAAACAAATGCAACCATGACAGTCTGGGTAAAAGATGGTGTAAGAAGCCATTTGGAATCTGTGTTTTCTTTCTGCTGTATTTCAGAAACCAGGCTACTTGCTATTCACTTACCTCTTTTTAATTACTGATATTTTGAAAATAACAAAGATAGGGTATGCTCATTGAAAACATCCAAATAACCTAGAAGTGTAAAATAAAATGTCTGCCTTCACTCTTTTGATTCACCTCTGACTCAGTTGGGGTGCACTTTAACTTTTTCCATTAATAGATGGAAAAGTGCGTCATGTGTAACAGGTGGGTTAAAATGTATTATTTAAATGGAATACCACTCTGCACACACCGATTTCTTTCTTTCCTCTCCTTTTCTTCCATTCCTTTTTCCAGAGGATCAAATGCAAACAATATGTTTATTTCTCAGCTGCTCTATGCTGATGTTACTCAACAATACCAACAACAAAAACAGTTTCAATAGAAAATACCTATGGTAAAAGGGGAATATCTAGAGAAACTTTCATTGGCTCATTGATTTCTTTGTAGTAGAGAGGATTTATTCTGTTCCCAACAAAATGTTTGAGCTGGATGAAACACAAAACAAACAAAACACACTCTTACAATGCCACTCAGAAAAAAAAAAAAGAACGTAGAACATACACAGAAAGAAAAGTAGTTCTTGGACTAACAGTCCACATTTTATGTAGATAATGCACTAAAGAAAATACACTAACATTTGCATGGATTGCTATTGAACATATGGGAAAACCTTGGATGATAGAAATGCAAGAATTTTCTTATAAAGTAGTTATGAATAATTAAACAGGCATGACATTTTCCATACTCCTTAGCAGCTAGATAGGTCAACATGACCAAGTTCTCATGAATGGAGAGTGAATAAATGTGATGTATACAACTTCCAGATAATTTCTGTAAAAGAAAATCCATATCCTTCATTTCCTCCTCCATATACTCATGGGCTGGAATGCAGATAAGGATAAGGTGCATAGCTGATCCAGGAATCCTCAGAAATGATAAGCCACAAAAGGGACCTGGGGTCACCTTGTATAATAAACCTGTCTCCTCCAGATAGCCTGTCTATCTCCGAGCTATTGTATGAGAGGGAAATAAACTTTTATTTTCTTTGAGCTATTTAAGTTTTTGGACCTTCTCATCACAGTAGCTTTACTTATACCATAACAAATATGTAAACAGGTACCTACAAATGGGGAATTCCCATAATCAAAATCAAGTAGTTGGGCTGTGGGCAGTGAGGAAACAGATGATCCTTATTAAGCCATGGACACATACAGGACAACACAGTTGTATTTGACCAGAATGGTGAAGTATGTTGGTTTCCTCTTGCTGTTGCTAAGGAAGACCATAAGACAGAGACAAATTCAGGCAAGAATTAAGAATTCACTCATTTACAAGCAGATGAGGGAAAGAATACAGCTGCTCTGTATTCTCTGCCCATGTATATACACTGCCCATAGCCTGCTAACCTAAACTAACTAGGAATCTGGAAATTTGAGGACTTGCAGGCTGGCAAAAGCAAATATGAACTCAGAAATTATGACTTGCTGTTCATCAAAACTCCTTACTTCCCTGAATCCATTGCTTTCTTGAATTCAAGTAGTTCCTTTTCTATTCAGCCTTTAGAATGCTTTTAATGGGGAGCCATAGATAGGAACTAGTAGACTTCCAAGGTCCAACAGATATGAACTAGTAGGAGATACCTAAACTCAGGGTGGTAATTTACTTCTCCAGAAACCTATGTTGGGGTGAAGCCATCTTCAGAGAGTAAGTTAATACCTTCTCAACACCATTCAACAGGCCTTATCAGGAACAGGACACAGATAATTTTTTTCCTTAGCAAGCTAAGATAGGTCAGCCACAAAGTGTCAAAATAATTCTTGCTTGAAGTACAATCACCCTAGAAGAGTGAATCACATTCAGTTGACTCCTCTTCACAGATGAAATTACTGCCTACCTCTTAAATAACTACCACCTGTGAATCTGTGCATTCAAACTTCATTGTGAATTTGTGCACCAAGTCTTGAATAACCCTATACAAATATATTAATTTTCAGTTTAAATTTACCTTGAATTTCTAAATTCACAACACTTTGTTCTATTATATTATGGCTACCACAGCCAAAATGAAAGCAAAGATATAATAGTGTGAGTTAGAAGTAACTCAGCTAAGGTCAATCCTAACTTTAGATGAAGTTCAGCACTCACAGATTCTGGCAATTTCTACTCAATATCTTTAGGAACTAAGTAGGTCAACAGCATGAAAATAGGAAATCATCTTCATCATAAGATCAAAATATCAAAAATCAATATGATGTTCAGTTCTTAAATTTTTATCACAGCCCTATGAATCAATTCAAGGCCACAGGGGATAAAATATTAAGAATTGGTAAACAGAGCTAACTCATTTTCTTTTTTTTTTTAGTGTTATTTTTTTTATTTTGGTCTCATTAATGTACAGTCACATGAGCAACATTGTGGTTACTAGATTCCCCCCATTATCAAGTCCCCACCACATACCCCATTAGAGTCACTGTAAATCAGCATAGTAAGATGCTATGGAGTCACTACTTGTCTTCTCTGTACTATACTGCCTTCCCCGTGCCCCACCCCCCCACATTATGGCTAACTCATTATCTCCCAAGCCCAAACACCTGAATATTTGTTTGTCAATATTGCTAATTTGAGCCCTAAATTCTTCTTGTTATGTATTATTAATCTTTAGAAACTTGAGAAGAAAAGTGATTACTAAATTTTTAATTAAAAAATTTGAATTGTTTTGATAAATTATTTTAATACATGTTAATAAGGTATCAATATTTGAGATTTGGCTGATTATTTTTAATGGTAATTTAATTTGAACATGAACTATCATGTTCATTTCTTGAATTTAAGGGTTTTTTTTTTACGTCTTTCACGAGCAGTAATTTTTTTTTTCTATAAAGTTATTAAATGACTGTTCTCAAAAAAACTGTCATATCAACTGTCTGTGACTGATTTCCATTCAGCAGTACATCGGACAACATCCTTGTTATTTAGCTTGTTGGTGAATAAGAACACTGACCATATGCCCATTATCAACGCTGAGAGACTATACCTAAGCCAAATGAAAGTGATGTTGATAAAATGAGGTGTCACTCTATGTCAGATGAGATTGTGCCTCTACTGATTACTAGATCCCACTAGAAGTAATATCACTTTGTCCAGTTAGATATATTATTTTTAAAATACTCATTTTATGGTCAAAAGTCAACATTAATTTGGACAGTAGATACCTGATGTAATTTTAAGAAGGACTGCCTTGGTATCACAAAGTAAGTTTGTCCCAAGTAGGAAACAGTATCATCATGGCCAGCTTAATGCACTCAACATTGTTAGATGCATAATAAATGATGATTTTTAAAGACCATAAGTATAATAAAATAATTAGAACTTGAGGCACAATTGTTCTCATCTGCCTTCTAAAAACTCACCATAAATTTGTTTGAAAAACACATTTTTTTACTTACCTATGTAATAGTACACAATATTAATGACTGTTTTGTTGCTGAATTTAGGACTTTACAAATACATGGAAAGTTCAAAGTGGAAATAAGATAATTTAATCCAACTTCCTTATTTTACCATTAAGAAAAAAAGCCCAGAAAAACTTAAATGAAATTCCCAAGGTCAAAACCTGGAACCACAATCACTAATCACCACTCAGGCTAAGTTCTTCATGCTTACCATCTTGCCTTCACTGTTCTGACTTAGTGTTTACTATTTTGACATCTGAAACATGCAAAAGGAAAATGGACGGTCAGGAAAAATACTATGTCGATCATCTATAACCACTCCTGATATACTAAATTAGCTACCTAACTACTCCATCTACTTTAAAATAATGTATCCAGTAAGATGGTGCACTTATGTCAAAGGAATATTAACTTCAGTCTCGTTTCCCCAAGGCAACCTGAATGGAGCATAAACAAAAGCGTACTTAGGAAGGTGTGATACTTTTTAAAAGCAATATTATCTCTGCATTAGTACTTAACTAGCTAAGGGTCTGGATTGCTTTTCCAAGTTACTAGATTTGTGGGTTTCTACACCACTCATGCAGAGCATACATCCTGTAGACACAGCGTTTTACTTAACACTTCTAAAGGGAATTTATGTAATAATTCAACTGACCCATTCTCTAGCTCACTTAGCTAGCTTGCATCAATAGCTTACAAGGAATTTAGGGCTAAATCTAGATGAAAGTGTGTTTATGCTTTAGCATATTGATGATGGATTATTCTTTAGGGGAGGGAGTAAAGAAAAAGATTTTGCAGAAGATTTCATGCAATCACCATGATTTGATAAATTGTGGACACTAAATAGATTATATATTCTTTAAAAAATATGTTTTGGTTAAGAGTTTTTATAGAAAATTCATTGAGTTGTTTAAAGTAAGAAGATTGAGTAATTAAGTATAATCAGTATATTTGAATATGAGTCAGGAAATAACGTCAGGAAATATCAGGTATACTTTCTTCATAATCATTAACTGTTATAGGAAACTCAGTGTTTTTGAAATAGGCAGATCCCTATTTCTTCTTCTCCCATTTACTGATAAGTTTGCTACTACTAAGCCTTCCAGGAAAAGGTTGGCATTTGCAATTCAAACTAATTAATAAAGCTGTCAATTAACGGGTCTAGTTTCTGGGCTATCATGAGAGTATAACTTGGTCAAACACTGCAAGCTTTTGGAAATGAGAATGTTTTATTTTTAAATATTTCTGGTATCTTAAACCATAGCAGACAATAAATGTTAAATACAAAGCATGTTGGATGATATCCATAGAACTAGGATTGTACCATGGATTTGGATGTCAACATACTCCTGAAATGGAACACGTAACATCCACCAACACTGAAATTACATATGCCAGAACTTGAACCAGCTTCCATAAATCCCAAACATTTTCTCAAATACATTAGCATTTACAAAGAAAGGTCTGGGCCTATTTTATCTCAAAATGTTGGTTTATCTGTGTTCAAAATTAATTTAAAAGTTTATATAGCAAATGAGGACAACTTATGCTCTAGGGCAGGAAGGCAGCAAAGATCTGAATAGGCAGTTTGAACATCTTGTATCGTGAATATACCCATTTATTACCCTGCTGCATTATCAATTTCACCTTTTTATAATGATTTGGCCATTTTCACTCCCATGAATAAGTATACTAAATCCTTTCATGAAAACTAAATGTCCTAGTTTAAACATTTCATAGTTGAGTCTGAGACCAAAATCATGGATTGCCAATTTTCTTCAGCTTTCACAAATGATCTTCTCTCCTTCTAATCTATAATTAAAGTGATAACATCTACATTTTATAATACAATGAATCCCAGCCCCATCTGAATGCATTGGTCTTATTCAGAAATTTAGGCAAAAGTCTAAGAGGATTCTTGAAAATTTAACCACTGTTTTAACTTTACAAAAATTGTTCTTTTACCATTTATTATTGTTATTTTCAGCATAGATCATCAAGAGAAGGTAATTCTCTTCATTCTTTTATTTATAAATTCACTTAAGAAATGTTTACTAGTGCCTGTCTACTTTGCAATAAGGATTATACAGAGATAGGGATTCAAATGTAAATAAAACAAAGCTTCTAATCTCTAGGAATTTATAATGTAATCAAAGAAATCTATAATACACACAGATACTTTTAACATTGGGCCAATAGTGATTGGTTATATAAA
Organism: Smutsia gigantea; assembly: GCA_032199065.1. Lineage (NCBI taxonomy): Eukaryota > Metazoa > Chordata > Mammalia > Pholidota > Manidae > Smutsia > Smutsia gigantea. Next base: position 90,779 of record JAVSCE010001676.1, read on the forward strand.
ACAGGAAAACAATAATATATTATGGAGGGTGAGAAGTTAAGGGGATCTACGCTGATTGAGAGGTTTCAGGGAAAGATTTGTGAACACAATGTCTCCTGAACCATGTCACAGGCTGAGAGGCATCTCTTTTTTGAGAAATAATATTCATGTGGTTTGGGGAAAGGTTTTGGAACTGATCCAAACAGGATTTCTTTTCCATCTCTAATAGCTGTCTGCTCTTAAAGTAACAAACTCAGAGAGGCTAATGGACTCCGCTTTTTTTATTCTCTCAATATGAATCCAACTACCTCCCTGTTACTTCCTACTGCTCACCTTCTGCTGCATGTTCAAGATTATGTTTTAGCAGATTATGAGCCTGCTTTTGCATATTTGACACTATGTCGGGAATCTCTACATAGCTCTATATTATGTGCAATGCGAGACAGACCTTAAAGAGCACCTGCAAAAGCATTCAAGGAAGAAAGTTGCACAATCACGACTAGCCCCACACAATAAAATAAAAAGCATTTTAAAGAAGGTCGTGAGGATTCTGCCAGTTGCTGAGTTTATCTATACTAATTATATTTTCTGGAATTGGGGAAATAACCACGGGATGGGCTTGGGGTCCCACTAGGTCCATTCGAAGCGGATCTGAGCTAAAACCCCATTAGTCCCCTGACTTCCATAGTCCCTGTTCTGACTGGTGGGCCACAGTGACTTTTCGGATCTCCTAGAATTAGCATCAGTTCAAAGCCAGTGTTTTGAGTCCCCAAGTATTCTGATTATTTCCTTTTCCTCAACGCACTAGGCTGAGAGAAAGATTAACTGTATTAATTTCGGTAGTACACTGGGGTCCTTCCTCAAGGGACCTGACCTTCCTTTTGTTCAAAGGGTTTTGGGGCTATAAACTAGGCTACAGGTATGAAAGCTCTAAGAATTTAGGCCTTAAGGAAACTGACCTTCAATATCCTAGTACCTTGAATTCAGGACAAGGAGATAAGGTTCCCATTCTGTAGACAACTGGGGGTCATTGCACATTTCAGAGTAAGGAAATTCCATTATAAGGAATATAAGAGATTTTTTTCAAAAAGCATCCTGAAACATTAGAATAATAGCTAATATAAACATTAAGGCCAATTAAGGAGCTATGGCAATACCATAATATGAAGTGATAAAGATAGTGATAGTAGAAATGGAAATTGGGCTTGAGAAGCAATGTGATAGACTCTGAAATTTGGCTAAACGTAACTCAGTGTATGAGGTGGAGGGAAGTTGAAGAGTATTTTAAATAAGCCAGGATATTAGATGATTATTAGGACATTTAATCAAACCAATGCCTGCAATAGAACAAAAATGGCAGATAGAATAGTTCAGAAGTTTATGTATTAATTCATCTTTAAACAAGTTGTAGTTCAGCTAAGAATCTAGACATCCTGCTGGAGATGTTCAATGTTCAGTTAGAAATGTTGATTCAAATTTGGAGGAAGAAGTAAGCACTTGGGCTTTTTAAATGAGAATTACTTACACAGTAGTGGGATTGGGAAATGAATAAATTGCCAAAGGAAAGGATGTAGAGAGAAAATAGAAATTAGGCAAAACCCAGAGGACATCTAACTTTAGGAAGGCAGGATGAAGGAAATAAATCCACAAAGGAAACAGAGGCATTAATCAAGGAAACAAGAAGAGAATAAATAAAGTACAGAGACATGTCAATGAAGGAAGGATAAAAAGGGACTAGCGGCAGTCTCTTTTTTGAGAAATTTTAAGAATAAGAAGCATGAGAAAATTTAATAACCTTTGTAACTTCTATAGAATAGGATGGAAAAGGCTTAGATTTAAAGAGTTAAGTATTTGTAATAAATAGATGATGAATAAAATGAAGGATAAAATGTTATGTTCTCATGTCTAGAATTTAGGAGGTAAAATTATAGCTCTAGACAGAACACTGAATGAAGATTTTTGTTTGATACACGAGGGTCTGGAGTGTGTTTATATTTTCTGAAGCAGGACCTAGTAAACAATCAAAACCTGAATATGCTGAGTGTAAAGGCGATAAAAAGGAACATGTTTCCTAAGGCAATAAGAGGAAAAGCTTGGAACGAAGAATGTGGGTTAAGGGGTTAAATTTGGGAAATGGAACCAATGTCTCTTTCTTTGAAGCAAAGGAAAAATAAAATAATGACTCAGTATAAGATCAAATGTTCACTGGAGAATAGGCAAGTTGAAGATTTTTATTTAGGATAGCCTTAATTCTCAAGAAATAACAAGGGAGATTATTAGCTCGAATGAGTGTGAGGGGATCCAGAGTTGGATTGGGACATAAATAGAGTAGAAATTCTTGTGTTTTGAATCAAGGTGATGTGACCCCTCTGGTAGACCTTTAAGCCTGTTTAGACATCATCTTAATTATGTTAATTCCCCTCTCATGGTCCTGTGGCTTTGGGATATGTCAAAGGGATATTCACAACACATTTGAAATAAAGATGGGACATCAGAACTGGAAGCTGTTAATGCTGTATGTCAGGAAAAGGACATGAATGGCAGCAGGAACTGAAGGGAAAGACAGAGTTTATTATCAAATGGTATTGTAAATTTCATCAAGCAGAGACCAAAGTGAAAGCAGTACACTAATAATTTATACTGTGGCATAAGGTCAAAAATGAAGTGTGAGCTCATTTTAATAAATAAGAACAGTGACTGGTATGTTGTAATAATACATGTATTTTTAAAATTAAAACCTACCTATAAGGATGTAATGATAATAGTAATACAAACATCTTAATGGCTAATAAAAAATATGAATGAGATAACAAAACATTTCAAATTAGCAATCATTTACATTCAATAAAGTAATGGTTAAGCAGTCTGAAAAAGAACTTTTGTAACAAGCCAAGCTTGTCATCCTGAATCTTCTATTATTGGCTTTATTGCCAAGTCCACTGGTAGAGATACCCAAGTAATTGCTATTTACATCTGTCATTTAGAATCCACTGAAGCCCGGAGTTCTAGGCAGAGCACATTTAATGCTGGATACTGTGAGTCCAAGCAATAGCATAGCAAGAATGAATAAGGGCATTTTTGATGGCATAGTGTCTATGGATTGCTTGTATCTATAGTGTATTCTACAGGGCTTAGTTTATTTACCCCACTCCAGGAGATACAATTCAAATGAAATTAGAATACATTTTTTCATTACATTTTTATTTTCTGTCCTTTCATCTGAGGCCTAAAGAACATGACTTTATAAGTGGAAAGGGGCAAAAAGATAATCAGTCAAGGCTTTTAAAAGCCAGAGAAAGAATCTGCAATACCTTTTTACTTTATATCCAACATAAGCAAAATACAGCAAGTAATGATGTGGGATGCAATAAAGATTTTATTATCATTTTATTGGGATGAACAGCCTATCTTACTCATATTTCTACCTATATAGTTCATTTATCCTAAACTTTTAGTAATAAAGTTAATGGCATTCTACACTGCTTAACACTCCCTCACTATTTTATGCTTTGTGCATACATGTACATGAAGTGACAAAATATATCAATCCAAGGATAAACAGACCAAAGATTACACTGTTACATAATGATAAATTAATAGGTACACAGTATATTATACTTAATCAGTAAATGGAATCTTAATTCACTGTTGACTTTTATCACATTTGTTTCCTGCTCTGCTTCTACAAATACCAGTTCCGTAAGATGAACCATAACTGAAAATAAAACCTTGCACTCTGCCTGGAACTTTGTTTTTATTTTACCTAATTCTCACAAAACTTTTCCAAGTCATAAGTTGATTTTCTTACTTTACAGAGAAGTTATAAATTATAAAGGCCTAAGAAGTGGTGTTATAGGAATTCAAATTTAGATTCCTGGTTACAAGCATCTTTTCCACTAATAACATTCTTGGCAGAAAAGAGTACTGAAATACCTTAAAATTTAGTGTTCTTTCCCATTCCACTGGGCAATATTTCAACAGAACAGAAACTAGCAAAATAAACCTGCCATCATCTTCTTGGATTCTGAAGAAACCACAAAAGGGACAGATTAGAATTAGAGCTCTACACACCTAATTAAGTCACAAAGGAGGAATAATTTTAAAAACAACATAATTGATATTTGTAGAAAAATTAAATTATATAAAATAAGACATGGCAAGAACATAGAAATATTAAGTTTGTACACTAAAACAGAATTATGAGCATTTCCACTAAATTTAAAAAATAAGAATTGCATAACTTAAAATTACAGGCCAATATCCCTGATGTGAATATGCAAAAATCCTCTTCTAAATATTAACAAACTAAATTCAACAATACATTAAAAGGATTATATATTACAATCAGGTAGGATTTATTTCAGTGGGGCATGGATGGTTCAACATTTGCAAATCAATGTGATAACAGCACATTAATAAAATGAAGGATAAAAATCATATGATCATCTCAATAGATTCAGAAAAAGCATTTGACAAAATTTTTCATCTATGATAAAACTCTCAACAAAACAGTATAAAAGGAATGTACCTCAACGTAAGAAAGACTATATGACAAACCTACAGCTAACATTAAACCCAACAGTAAAAACCTGAAAACTTTTATTTAAGATCAATAAACAAGGATGCCCATTCTTGACACTTTTATTCAACACAGCACTGGAAGAAAAATAAATAAAAAGAATTCAGATTGGAAGGGAGGAAGTAAAACTATCACTATTTGGAAATGACATGATAGAAAGCCCTAAAGACGCCATCAAAAAAATTGTTACAACTAATAAATGAATTCAGCAGTTGCATGATACAAAATCAATACATAAAAATCTGTTGTGCTTCTATAGGCTAATAATGAACAATGAGATAAATTAAGAAAACAACCCATTTACAATTGAATCATAAAGAATAAAATACTACCTAGGAATAAAATTATTTAATCAAGTAGGTGAAAAATCTGTATATTGAAACTACTAGACACTGATGAAACAAAAACACAAATAAATAGAAAGAGATTCTGTGTTCATGGATTCGAAAAATCATTATTGTTAAAAATGCCATACTACCCAAAGCAACATACAGATTCAATGTAATCCCTATCAAAATTCCAATGGAATTTTTCACATAAATAGAACAAACAATCCAAAAATATGTATGGAACCATAAAAGACCTCGAGTAGCCAAAGCAATCTTGAAAAAGAACAAACCTAGAGGCATCGCACTCCCTGATTTTTTTTTTTCCTTTCCAATCTGTATGCCTTTATTTTTGTCTTATTGCGTTGGCTAGAACTTCCAGCAAAATGTTGAATAGAAGTGGAAAGAGCAGGTATTCTTAGCTTGGTTTCAATCCTACGGGAAAGCATTCAGTTAAGTGTGACTTTACTTACAGGCCTCTTGCGGATGTCCTTTATCAGGTTGAGGAAGTTCCCTTATATTTCTAGTTTTTTTTTTAATAAGTTTATTTTGATATCATTAATCTACAATTAAAAGAGTAATATTATGGTGATTACACTACCCCCTTCATCAGGTTCCCCCCACCAACCCCATTGCAGTCACTGTCCATCAGCTTAGTGAGATGCCATAGAGTCACTACTTGTCCTCTCTAGATTGTACAGCCCTCCCCATGCCCCCCCCAACGTTACATCTGCTAATCGTAATGTCCCTTCTTCCCTTTTACCCCTCCCTTCCCACCCATCCTCCCCAGTCCCTTTCCCTTTCGTAACTATTTGTCCGTTCTCGGATTCTGTGAGTCTCCTGCTATTTTGTTCCTTCAGTTTTTTTTTTTTCCTTAGTTCTTATACTCCACATATGAGTGAAATCATTTGGTATTTGTCTTTTTCAGCTTGACTTATTTCACTGAGCATAATACCTTCTAGCTCCATCCATGTTGTTGCAAATGGTAGGATTTGTTTTCTTCTTATGGCTGAATAATATTCCATTGTATATATGTACCACATCTTCTTTATCCATTCATTTACTGATGGACACTTAGGTTGCTTCCATTTCTTGGCTATTGTAAATAGTGCTGCGATAAACATAGGGGTCCGCACTCCCTGATTTTTAAACTACATTACAAAGCTGATAGAATACAATATGACACTGGGGCATAAAAACAGACACATTGATCAATGGAACAGAATAGAGAGCCCAGAAATAAACCCATGCATATATGAACAATTAATTTATGACAAAGGAGCCAAGGATATACAATAGTTAAAGGACAGTTTTTTCAATAAATGGTGTTGCCACTATTTTACATCACATGTAAAAATTAACTCAAAATGGATTAAAGCCTTAAACATAAGACCTGAAATCATAAAATTTCTAGAATACATAAGTGGTAAGGCAAGCTCATTGATAGGTCTTGGCAATGATTTTTTTTTTTAATCTGATACCATAAGCAAAAGCAAAATCAAACAACTTGGATTACATCAAACTAAAAAGCTTCAATTCAGTACAGTAAAGAGGACACCATCAACAAAATCAAAAGGCAACCTACCAAATAAACCTACTGAATACCTACTGAATGGGAGAGAATATTTGCAAATCACACATCTGTTAAGGAGCTAAGACCCAAAATATATAAAGATATAACTCAATAGCAAAAAAAAAAGAGTCTGATTTAAAAATGGACAAAAGATCTGAATAGATGCTTTCCCAAAGAAGACATATAGATGGCCAAGAGTCACATGAAAAGATGTTCTACATCATTAATCATCAGTAAATGCAAAAGAAAACACAGTTAGACATCACTTCACACCTCTTACTATGACTATTATCAAACAGACTAGAAATAACAAGTGTTGGCAAGGATGTGAAGAAAAGGGAACACTTCTGCCCTATGTGCAGGAATGTGAAGTGGTCTGGCCACTATGGAAAACAGTATTGAGGTTCCTCAAAAAGTTAAAAGAACTACCATATGACCCAGCAATTTTATTTTTGGGTATTTATCTGAAGAAAAAGAAAATACTAACATGAAAAGATATATGCACTCTCAAGCTCACTGCAGCATTATTTACAAAAGCCAAGATGTGGAAGCAACCTAAGTATTCACCAATGGATGAATGGCTATGGAAATAATTGTGATACATACATAAACACACACAATGGAATGTTATTCAGACATAAAAAAGAATGAAATCTTTCCATTTTTGACAACATGGATGGACCTCAGTTACACTATGCTAAGTGAAATAAATCATACAGAAAAGGAAAAATACTGTATGATCTCACTTATACATGGAATTTAAAAAAGCATAAACAAACAACAGAAAAACCTCACAGATACAAAGAACAGATTGGTAGTTGCCAGAGGTGAGGGTTGGAGGATGGGAGAAATGAGTGAGAAATTTTGTTTTTGCTCTGTTTTTTAGTTTAAATAAATTGAATTTTAAGATTAAGAAAAACAAGTTCATTCTAATGTTTTTAAAAGTATATAATTTGAATCTGGAAGACTGAATAATGAGGAACTATATATCTTCAACCAGCTTAGCTCTCATGCAAATACATCCTCTATTCTTTATCAATATTTATCTTGAATTATGTATAGTCTTCCAGTATGAGTATCTTCACATTAAAAAGTGACTATATTATAAAGTCTCCAATCTTCCTCTGTTTTAGTTTTCTTATCTAGGCAACAAAAGCACCAAACCCCCTTTCTCAAATATCTCATTGATTAAACATAAATTTAGACATATAAATGCACTTTGAAAGAAATTTTCATAACATTAAGGTCACAGTATCATTATTAATATAGCTCAGAAAGGTTGTTTTAATTTCCACCTGTCTAGTAATACCTATCATTTGTAGGTAAAAAACGAGATCATGAAACACTCTGCAAATTAGGAAAAGACTAAATAATTTTAGCTTAATTCATTCTTAAATTCATTTAGTGTGTTATTATAAATGAAAATTTTTAAAGGAGTATCTCTGATCCCTTGACTATATCCATTATCATCAGAGGCCAAAGCAAAGGCAATTTATAAGACCATGTTTCTATCACTTTAATGATTCATAAACTGATACATATACATATATATTTCTATTTTGAAGACAATATAATAGAGGAATTTCAAATTTGTGTGCAAAATTAAGGAAGAAATATTTGCCTAAAAATAACTATTTTATTTAAGAATTAACATTTTTGTTTTCAATCAATGAAGACAATATATACGAAAAGTATTTGCTAATAAATATCTTCAAGATATCCATTTATATTTCTGTTTATGTTTCTAATTCTTTTAGGTTTCTATAGTGGCTTCTTCAAGCATTTGAAACTATAATCTGGGTTAATTTCAGATTCAAGTAAGTGTTCGGTAATGAAGTCCATTTTTCCTTACTTTTACATGGTAAGTAACAGAAAAAGATAAGAGAACATGTACTTATTATCATGTGATACAAGAGACGGTATCTAGACTCTGCTCTGAGAATATATTAGGTATGTTTAGAACCTGCATATGAGCTCTTTCAGACTCTTACCATTTCTACCTGGGAAACTAAAAAGATATTGCCTGTACTATTAAAAATTCACCTTAGTTAAAACGTCATAAGGGTTAAATTTGGAAGGGCCACTAGGAAATCAAGTTCTTATTACAAACTTGGCCTGGATTTATAATGGAAGCAGTGAAGAAGGTGAAACTTCCTCTGCCAGTCTCTTACCTTCGGTTGTAGCTTTTGCCAAAGCGAATGGTAGGGAGCTAGTGATGACAGGGTAACCATTGATGATTGTATAGATTTGTACATGGTAATGTTGGTCAGTCATTTACGCTTAAAATCCCCTGTGTATTTATTTATTTGCAGACATTCAACAATCATTTACTCAAAGTATACCAGCTCTCCAGAACCATGCTAGATGTTATAGACACAAAGGCAAATATTTAACACATGCTTCCTAAGGACTTTCCACTTAATTGTATGTAGAAACAGAAATGTAACTAAATAAAGAGAAAAATTTTGATATAAGTGTGGGGCAAAGTTGGAATATTAAGGAAGGATGAGCTAATAATAATATCATAATTTTAGGGCCCTTAAGAGTTTCATAATAATTTTGTATACATTTTCTCAGAAGAATTAAAGACACTTTTCAAAGGCAAAAGATCACGATATGTTTGGTTACTTAAAAAAGGTTAGATACCATTGTAAGAGATTTCAAATACGTTTATTTTTACTGGAGTGTCTCAAAAGTTAAAGGCAAAATGAATTCAATTATTTGGTGAATATAAGAAATAGGTTGAATGTCAGAAAAGGCCCTTTACTATGAAGACTATTAACACCCAGAAAAATAAAACGACTCGTAGGATATCTGTCAGGGTATGGCATTAGATAAGTCAGAAAACCATGGATTAGACTTTGACAACAAAACAAATTTTTAAGTAACTCATTTACATGTCTTTATACATTACCCATGACATGAAATAGGGTGAAAAATAAATAAATATCTGAACAATACACATACATTAAGGAAAATACAACTAAAGTATTATCTCCACATGAAATTTATTAGATCAGTGGTTCAATCAGTCATTAAAAATTTATTTGGCACCAAACATATGTAAGGCACTGTGCTATGTACTTAGAGGAAGAAAAAGTAAATTAGATACAGATTCTGATGACAAGTCTCCTAGGTAATTAGAAAATGACTTAAGAAATGATAAAGACCATATAAAAGGTAGAGATCAATTGCTACAACAGCTCAAAAAGGGGGAGCTTATTTTGACTTCAGGACAGGAGAGGGAGGTTAGGGAAGACTTCACTGAAGAGGGAAAAAGGTGTTGAGCAGGTTCTGGACAGACAAGGAAAAATGCACATTCAGAAAGGATGAGGATGATATTCCAGCAGAGAAAGCAAAGTGTAGACTATAGGTAATATACTTGAAAAATGAGTTATTATTTCATGAAGGCTCAAAACATTTATATCAGGTAAGGATTATTTGGGTGTGTGGAGGAATAATTATAGAAAAATAGACCAAAATTTTAGTCTCTGCAATATCTTAATTTTATTATTTGATGTTAAGAATGTCCTGTATACTATATAATGGACATATATTTTAAGCAATATTAAAATATTATACAAGAACAAGCAGGACTCAGACTCCTTTTGAAGTCTCAGTGAAGATATCACTGTTGAATATATTTAGACTGACTGATAATTCAAATATTTTTAAGTTGGCTGGCTGGAAAATGCCAAAGTAACAGGTGTTAAATAGTCTGAACTTTATTTCCTCTCATTTGATGTTATCATCTTTTCTTGTATCTTAATCAAGGGCTACTTTGAAGGGCATGTAAAAATCAAGGCTCATCCAAAAATTAAGTGAGAGAAATTAAGAATTCAATTTTTACAGTTTAATTGTCCACATATGTCCTTACAGATGGTATTTTAGAATATTTTAAATATATATATGAAGTTGCAGTCTGGCAGTTTGACCCTGCAACATATATTAACCCCAAAACATTTAAAGGAGGTTGTTTCAAATGCAAATGGAAGTTTTCTTCTGATACTATACACTCCTCCCCTCTGCCCTACCTACACACACACATTTTTTTTTAAATTTTAGCATCGTTAATGTACAATAACATGAACATTATGGTTACTAGACCCCCTATTATCAAGTCCACCCCACATAGCCCGTTACAGTCACTGTCCGTCAGCTTAGTAAGATGTTACAGAATCATTACTTGTCTTCTCTATAAATACTGCCTTTCCCGTGTCCCCCACCCCGCTACATTGTGTGCTAATTGTAATGCACCTTTTCCCCTCTTACCCCTCCCTTCCCACCCATCCTCCCCAGTCCCTTTCCCTTTGGCAACTGTTAGTCCATTCTTGGGTTCTGTGAGACTGCTGCTGTTTTGTTCCTTCAGTTTTTGCTTTGTTCTTATAGTCCACAGATGAATGAAATCATTTGATGCTTGTCTTTCTCCACCTGGCTTATTTCACTGAGCATAATACCCTCTAGCTCCATTCATGTTGTTGAAAATGGTACGATTTGCTTTCTTCTTATGGCTGAATAATATTCCATTGTGTATTTGTACTGTATCTTCTTTAACCATTCATCTACTGATGGACACTTAGGTTGCTTCCATTTCTTGGCTACTGTAGATAGTGCTGAGATAAACACAAGGGTGCATATGTCTTTTTCAAACTGGGCTGATGCATTCTTAGGGTAAATTCCTAGGAGTGGAATCCCTAGGTCAAATGGTGTTTCTATTTTTAGTTATTTTAGGAACCTCCATAGTACTTTCCACAATGGTTGAACTAATTTACATTCCCACCAGCAGTGTAGGAGGATTTCCCTTTCTCCACACCCTCACCAACATTCGTTGTTGTTTATCTTTTGGATGGTGGCCATCCTAACTGGTGTGAGGTGATATCTCTTGGTTTTAATTTGCATTTCTCTGAAGACGAGCGAAGTGCAGCATCTTTTCATGTGCCTGTTGCCCACCTGAATTTCTTCTTTGGAGAAATGTCTGTTTAGCTTCTCTGCCCATTTTCTAATTGGCTTATTTGCTTTTCATTTGTTGAGGTGCATGAGCTCTTTATATATTTTGGATTTCACCCCTTATCAGATATGTCATTTATGAATATAATCTCCCATACTGTAGGATGTCTTTTTGTTCTACTGATGGTGTCCTTTGCTGTACAGAAGATTTTTAGTTTGATATAGTCCCACTTGTTCATTTTTGCTTTTGTTTCCCTTGCCTGGGGAGATATGTTCATGAAGAAGGAGCTCATGTTTATGTCCAAGAGATTTTTGCCTATGTTTTTTTCTAAGAGTTTTATGGTTTCATGACTTACATTCAGTTCTTTGATCCATTTTGAGTTTACTTTTGTGTATGGGGTTGACAGTAATCCAGTTTCATTCTCTTACATGTAGCTCTCCAGTTTTGCAAACACCAGCTATTGAAGAAGCTGTCATTTCCCCATTGTATATCCATGGCTCCTTTATCATATATGAATTGACCATATATGGTTGGGTTTATATCTGGGCTCTCCATTCTGTTTCACTGGTCTATGGGTCTGTTCTTGTGCCAGTACCAAATTGTCTTGATTACTGTGGCTTTGTAGTAGAGCTTGAAGTCAGGAAGCATAATTCCCCGTTTTACTCTTCCTTCTCAGGATAGCGTTGGCTATTCGGGGTCATTGGTCATTCCATATGAATTTTAGATCTATTTGCTCTAGTTCATTGAAGAATGCTATAGGTATCTTGATAGGGATAGCATTGAATCTGTAGATTGTTTAGGCAGGATGGCCACTTTGACAATATTAATTCTTCCTAGCCAAGAGCATGGGATGAGTTTCCATTTATTAGTGACCTTTTTAATTTCTCTTAAGAGTGTCTTGTAGTTTTCAGGGTATAGGTCTTTCACTTCCTTGGTTAGGTATTTTATTCTTTTTGATGCGACTCTGAATGGAATTGTTTTCCGGATTTGTCCTTCTGCTAGTTCACCGTTAGTGTATAGGAATGCAACAGATTTCTGTGTATTAATTTTGTATCCCGCAACTTTGATGAATTCAGATATTAGATCTAGTAGTTTTAGAGTGGATGCTTTATGGTTTTTTATGTACAATATCACGTCATCTCAAACAGGGACAGTTTGACTTCCTCCTTGGCAATCTGGATGCCTTTTATTTCTTTGTGTTGTCTGATTGCCGTGGCTAGGACCTCCAGAAATATGTTCAATAAAAGAGGGGAGAGTGGGCATCCTTGTCTTGTTCCCAATCTTAAAGGAAAAGCATTCAGCTTCTCGCTGCTAAGTATAATGCTGGTCGTGGGTTTGTCATATATGGCCTTTATGATGTTGAGGTACTTGCCTTCCATACCTATTTTGTTGAGAGCTTCTATCGTGAATAGATGTTTAACTTTGTTGAATGCTTTTTCAGCATCTATGGAGATGATCATGTGTTTATTGTCCTCTTTTTGTTGATGTAGTGGATGATGTTGATGGATTTTCGAATATTGTACCATCCTTGCATCCCTCGGATGAATCCCACTTGATCACGGTGGATGATCTTTTTGATGTATTTTTGAATTTGGTTTGCTAATATTTTGTTGAGTATTTTTGCATGTATGTTCATCAGGGATATTGGTCTGTAATTTTCCTTTTTTGCAGTGTCTTTGCCTGGTTTTGGTATTAGAGCGATGTTGGTCTCTTAGAATGATTTTGGGATTATTACCTTCTCTTCTACTTTTTGGAAAACTTTAATGAGGATAGGTATTAGGTCTTCACTAAATGTTTGATAAAATTCTGCAGTGAAACCATCTAGCGCAGGCATTTTGTTCTTAGGTACTTTTTTGATTACCAATTCAATTTCTTTGTTGGTAATTGGTCTATTCAGATTTTCTGTTTCTTCCTGGGTCAGCCTTGAATGGTTGTATTTTTCTAGAATGTTGTCCATTTCTTCTAGGTTATCCAGTTTGTTAGCATATAATTTTTCATAGTATTCTCTCATAATTCTTTGTAATTCTGTGGTGTCTGTAGTGATTTTTCCTTTCTCATTTATGATTGTTTTTATGTGTGTAGACTCTCTTTTTTTCTTGATAAATCTGGTTAGGGGTTTATCTATTTTGTTTATTTTCTCAAAAAACCAGCTCCTGCTTTCATTGATTCTATTGTTTTATTCTTCTCAATTTTATTTATTTCTGCTTTAATCTTTATTATGTCCCTCCTTCTACTGACTTTGGGCATCATTTGTTCTTCCTTTTCTAGTTTCATTAATTGTGAGTTCAGACTGTTCATTTGGGATTGTTCTTCTTTCCTTAGCTAGGCCTGTATTGCAATATATTTCCCTCTTAGCATAGCCTTCGCTGTGTACCATAGATTTTGTGGTGTTGAATTATTGCTGTCATTTTTCTCCATATATTGTTTGATCTCTGTTTTTTTTGGGGGCATTTATCCATTGATTATTTAGGAGCATGTTATTAAGCCTCCATGGGTTTGTGGGCTTTTTCATTGTCTTTGTGTAATTTATTTCTAGTTTCATACCTTTGTGATCTGGGAAGTTGGTTGGTAGAATTTTAATCTTTTTGATTTTACTGAGGTTCTTTTTCTGGCCTAGTATATGATCTATTGTTGAAAATGTTCCATGTGCACTTGAGAAGAATGTGTATCCTGTTGCTTTTGGATGCAGTGTTGTGTAGATTTCTTTTAGGTTCATCTGTTCTAATATGTTATTCAGTGCCTCTGTCTCTTTATTTATTTTCTGTCTGGTTGATCTGTCCTGAGTGAGTGGTGTGTTGAAGTCTCCTAAAATGAATGCATTGCATTCTATTTCCCCCTTTAATTCTGTTAGTATTTGTTTCACATATGTAGGTGATCCTGTGTTGGGTGCATAGATATTTATAATAGTTATATCCTCTTGTTGCACTGACCCTTTTATCATTATGTAATGTCCTTCTTTGTATCTTGTGATTTCTTTGTTTTGAAGTCTATTTTGTCTGATACAAATACTGAAACTCCTTCTTTTTCTCAGTATTAGTTGCATGAAATATTTTTTTCTATACCTTTACTTTCAGTCTGTGTATGTGTTTGGGTTTGAAGTGAGTCTATTGTAGGCAGCATATAGATGGGTATTGCTTTTTTCTCCATTCAGTAACTCTTTGTCTTTTGATTGGTGCATTCAGTCCATTTACATTTAGTGTGATTATCGATAGGTGTGTACTTATTGCCATTGTAGGCTTTAGATTCGTGGTTATCAAAAGTTCAAGTGTAATTCCTTTACTATCTAACAGTCTAATTTAACTCACTTCGTATGCTATTACAAACACAACCTGAAGTTTCTTTTTTTTTTCCTCCTTTTTCTTCCTCCTCCATTCTTTGTATGTTATGAATCATATTCTGTACTCTTTGTCTATCCCTTGGGTGACATCTATTTAGCCTTAGGAATACTTCCATCTATAGGAGTCCCTCCAAAATGCACTGTAGAGTTGGTTTGTGGGAGGTGAATTCTCTCAGCTTTTGCTTATCTGAAAATTATTTAATCCCTCCTTCAAATTGAAATGATTACCTCACCGGGTAGAGTATTCTTGGTTCAAGGCCCTTCTGCTTCATTGCATTAAATATATCATGCCACTTCCTTCTGGCCTGTAAAGTTTCTGTTAAGAAGTCTAATGATAGCCTGATATGTTTTCCTTTGTATGTGATCTTTTTTCTCCATCTAACTGCTTTTAAAAGTCTGTCTTTATCCTTGTCTTTGCCATTTTAATTACTATATGTCTTGGAGTTGTCTTCCTTGAGTCCTTTGTGTAGGAAGATCCGTGCACCTCAATGCTTGAGAGACTATCTCCTTGCCAAGATTGGGGAAGTTTTCAGCAATTACCTCCTCAATGACACTTCCTATCCCTTTTTCTCTCTCTTCTTCTTCTGGTACCCCTATAATGCGAATATTGCTCCATTTGGATTGGTCACACAGTTCTCTCAATATTCTTTCATTCTTACAGATTCTTTTTCTCTCTGTGCCTCAGCTACTTTGTATTCCTCTTCTCTAATTTATATTCCATTTACCATCTCTTCTACTACATCTAATCTGCTTTTAAATCCCTCCATTGTATGTTTCATTTCAGATATAGAATTTCTTAATGATTGAATCTCTGACTTAATATCATTCCTGCGTTCTTGAAAATTTTTCTGTACCTCCATAGCATGTTTATAATTTTTATTTTGAACTCTTTCAGGAAGATTGGTGAGTTCAGTTTCATTTGGCCCTTTTTCTGGGGTTTGTGAGATTTTGGTCGGAACCATGTTCTTTTAACGTTTCATATTTCTGTGTGGTGCCCACTACTGCACAGAAACTCCAGTCTCTGGAGCTGCTCAGCCCCTAGAGTAAGGTTGGGGGTGATAGGGGAGCAGAGCTGGTGCCTGGGGGAGGAAAGATCTGTTTCCTGATTTCTGTCTGCGGTGCCTGTCTCCAGTGTCAGAGCCAGTGGGCCAAGCAGACAAGAGTAAGCCTCTGTACTTTGCATCTCTAGTTGTTGTATGCAGGGCCTCCCTCTGGCTTGCCTGTCACCAGCACTGTGAATGCCAGTTTGCGAGCTGGTGCCAGAAGGCCAGGAGGAAGCTGAAGCAGGCTGCGTGTCACAGTGGGGGCCTCGGAGCTGAGTAGGCAGTCAGGGGGATGGAGCACCTGAAGCTCCTCAACCTTCCCAACCAGCTGGGCAGCATGGGCCCAGACAACCTTGTCCAGCTCTCCCTTCTCCCGTGCAGCAATCTCTGTGCAAACCCCACCCCTTCAGCAGCCCTCTCGCTGCTAGGAATCCTCTCAGACTGCCTGCCTTTCCTCTGACACAGAGCTGCCGCATGTGCATCTCCACCTCCAAAAATGGCCGGAATGTCAGTCTCCCAAGCACTCCACCCGTCCAAGCTCCCCAACGGCCAGAGCACCACACAATATAGGCTTCCACTTGCAGAGCAGATCTCCAGGGCTAGGCGCACAGCAGTCCCAAACTTCCACACCCTCCCCGCTCCATTTCTCTTCCTCCTGCCAGTGAGCTGGGGTGGGGGAAGGGCCTGTGTCCCGCTGGATTAAGAATTTCCTACATTACCCTGTTTCGTGAGGTTTGTATTCAGTCTGGTTCAGCCTTCTTTCTTGTTGCTGTTTTAGGGTTAGTTGCATTAATTAACTATATTTTTGTACTTTTTATGGTTTTGGGAGGAGTTCTCCCTGTCACCTCTCATGCCACCATCTTGAATCCCACACACACACTTTTTCTCAAGTGTCTAACATGAGATAAAATGACTGGATGTTTACAGGAAATTAAAATAAATGCAGGGCATTTATGTTTTATACAACATATAACTTGCAAAATTATATTATACCAAATGCAAAGAACCAGAGACAATGAAAAATACTGAATCATTGGATGTTTGTGAAGAAAAATAATTAGAAAGCAGCTCATGTGATTTTTTACAAACTGTGATAAAATAGAAATTTAAAAGTGTTTAATTGTTCTATATTAAGTATATTATAAAAGTGTAAATAGTAGCTTAATCTTTTAATGTGATAAATGTGGATGTATGCTATTATTTTAAAATCAACTGGTTTTAACTATTTTGATATTTATTAAAATATTTAGAAATTTATTGTATTAGTAATATGCAAATATGGCAGAAATAGTACTGTGATATATGAAAGAAGTTTAGAAAACATTTATTGTTCATATAGGGCTATCGGAACCCAAATAAATATGAGACCTGCTCATACTCAAATAGTAATAACCATATATTCAATTAAATGATTGGGCAAAGCAAAACATTTTCTAATACTATAGAATTTAATCACCTTGCTATTACAGTATTAATCTAATTTAACATGTAAGATTTGGATGGTAAACTTAAGTCATAGTATTTCCTTGAACTCCTAATTATACTTGTAACTGGAATATTGATACATTCTTGCTATTGACGTTTGGGTTTTTAAAATAGATTGTTCTCAACTTTTAAAGTAGCAGTATAACCCAGATTACAGGATGAATAAAGAAATTTTTGGTTATCTCAGATTCCTTTGGGATAAGGAAGATCATTCAAATATTTTAATGATAACATTCAAGAAAGAATAAGAGGACTTTTTTTTTAATGTATAGCTAGGGGAATTATCACTAGGTTAAGTGTGACCTATATGAGCAGAGCAAATATTTCTCAAAGTCAAGAATTTAACTTGCATTGTTAAATTTGTATTGTTCGCTACTCTTCATGTAGCCCAGTTCCTATTAGTGGTCAGTGTTTACTAAATGTCTAATAGATAGGTAGGAAATAATCATGTAAGAAAAATTATTTCAACAATTAGGGCACTCTAAAAGTGGACTGAGCTCCTCTGGGGAGCACTGATCCCCAGGCCAGAAGGACTTCTCATGACTGGATGCACTGAAGGGGATCTGAGCACCTCACAGACATTTGTATAGATTCCCTCTACTCCCTTTCAGCCATGACATTCTATTTTTTTTTCCTATGAAAGCCTGGGACATATTAAAGTACATTAATTACCTCTTTTAGGTCATGAGGTCACCATTTAATAATTTACAACATCTGTGAATTGCATTATAATTATGTAACTTTGGGGAATTAAGTGCTCCTAAAACAGGATTAACATGTTTTCCTGGCAATACATAAGTAGTTCCTTAGCAAATCTTCACAAATCATCATGTTACTGTTATACCTATTTTATGGGTAGTAAAACCAAGGCAGGCAGGATCTGCAAATCCTCTTATTTCCTAGCTTTAGTCATAATGAATTTCCAGTATCTCAGTTTCTCCCCCAAAGTCTGGATGTCATAAATGAAGTTTCTGCCTGTATTATTTAGTATAGAAAATCACAATTTCCTTAAGGCTAATAGCATGCATTAAGAGAAAGAGAAACATGCAAAAGGGAAACAAAACATTCAAATATTATCTAGCTGCATGGAGAGGACTCAAAAAGAATTGGCCAGTGCCCACCATCTTTGCTAGAAAAAAAAATCTCCTAGAGCACAGGAATGGCTACATCAGATGTGACTGTATATTTCATTACCTCTTGTGTATGGAAGTACCCAAAGGCATAGTCATCAGTAATCACTACTAAGTTCATATATAAAATATTAGAAACTCTCCCAACTTATACATACTCAAAAGCTATGGTAGAAAAAAGAAAAATTCAAAACCTGAAAAATTTCATTTTGGAACTCAAATTCATTTACTTCAATGCCCTATTGACTAGCGTAACTTTAGATTATAACAGGACGAACAAAGTGCACCCTGCCTAATGAAGTAATAAGTAAGGAATATTTTGAAATGAAGCCCTAGAGACAGAAAGGAACTTAGCTAAAGGTTTCTGTGTATGTGTCAAAGTACCCTTAAGTAAAATGAACCAGTGTGTTGAAATGTAGTTCTGTAATTCCCAGGGCAACATCTTGGGGAACTAAGTTTGCAAGCAATATAGTTGTGATACATATTGGTGGGAGTTTCCAGAAAATTCAGATGGATCCCATGAGATCCTTTTTATGGTGTAGTCATGAAATAATGTAGGTTATTAATTATGTGGCTATACTTTTTCTTTAATCAGTGGCTTTCTGAATATTCATCAGAAACAAACAAAACCATTTTGGAACCATCTAAAGATAGGTTGATTTCTTCCCCTCTATGGATGTCATTTTATTTACTCTTCCTATTTCCAAATAAGCTGTAAACAACCTCTGCATCAACTATCCCAGCACAAGCAGAACAGATTCGGAGAATAATAACTCATTGAAATTGAGGCAGTTACAGTCACATTTGCTCTCCCCGAAGCTGGCAGTTTCATTCTCTAGAGACAGGTGCATTTATCACATTCACAACCATAGTAAAATGAAATCATCTACTAAAGGGACTCTGGTTCACTTATTTTCCTCGAGGAAAACCAATGAACATTTCAAATATTTAAGAAGAGGACCTCCAGTGTCTATCTGTTTGAGAGAAAACAGAAAGCCCAGAGAAGTTTATGGGCAGTGTCAAGATATTCCATGGTACATTCACAGCTAAGAACATTATAAATCCTTAAAGAATTAATATGGCACATATGAACTGATAAATTAGAATCTGGGGGTTAACAAGTAGACAGGTGTAAAATACACCTTTGGGAAAGCTGTTCAGTTTCAATTGTGGACTCAGTGCATACCTCTTGCCAAGTTTTGGTCTCTATGCATGTTTTCTTCCCCTACCAATACAAAAGTAAAAGATAACTTTTTTGTTGTTGTTTTAATACCCTTCTAAACTCAAGATTTTTTATTACATGTTTTGTTCTTATTTTTACATACAATGGTACACATTATGCTCATCATCTCTTCCATATAAACCTTAAATTGTTTGACTTTGTTGGACAAGTAACTAGAATTTGAAAATTAGTGAATTTTCTCCCTCTACAACTTGTTCTTGTTGTTCGCTTAAGTGTATTCTTGGTGGGAAAAGAAAATCAGGTCATATAGTAAGTTTTGCTTCTTCCTTTTTGTTGTTTCCATTTCAGGAATAGGAAACATTTGACTTTCTCACCAAATTCTTTGACTTTGAACAACGGTGTTTAGGTTATTTTGCCTAGGAATCCTCAATTACTTTCCACAACTTCAACAATTAGCAATGTCAAAGCTTAAAAATGTATTATTTCTAGGCATCAGTTTAGACTGACTGTTTACATAATATATACATAGACTATTCTTAATAGTTAAAATAAATTATATCACATTCATATATTAAGGGAAGACTTGACCTCTTCTACATTATTAGATGCAAACATTTCAAACTATGTCATTGATGAAGGACAAAGGCAACTTCTTGGATATCACTAAGCCACAACTTTGCAGAGCACAACTGACCTACATACAACAGAAACATAAAAATACATGCTCTCTACATAATATGATCTACTTAATATGCATATTATACTTGCACCCACATTTTAGGGAATTGTGACACAGACTGAAAAAAGTCAATGTTTTGAAATTAATTTGATGTGTATGAATGATGTCCCAAATATGTCTGGACAAACTTGGGTTTCCTCAAACTAACAGTCTTCCCACTTTCTAGTGGTACCCAGATGATGCTAACGAATGCTTAAACACTTTGAAAGACTATATTCAAATAGAAAGGAACATCAAAAGCAGCAAGCACACTGCTTGAGCAAACAAAAGTCACTTCTTCTATTATGTAGTTTCTAAACATAAAATCAGCCTTAAATCCAACAGACTGCACAAGGCACAAAACTTCACTGCCAGACAAACACCTCTGAGTTTTGAAAATAAGACATTTGTTGTTTATACTAAAGTCACTGAGGTTTCACAGATAAAAAGGAAGAATTGCTTTCCAGATCTCAATGATGCTTCTCAAAATGGAAGAAGGCAGTGATTACACACTGAAATGTGAAAAGATTAGTCTTTGGGCTCCCAGAACACAGAATAAACTCATCAAGAGTTACTGTTTATTGGTTATTGGAATGTTTCTGCTTAAATGCTAACACATCTCTTCTAAAATTTACTAGGTATCCTAATAAATGTTACATGTCACATGAAACTGAGAACTGATAACGGCCAAGGAATGTATGATAGTGTCTCAAACAAGCATCTTATGCAAATAAGGCTTTTTATTTTCCAGGCTGTGAACTTCCAGAACCTGTATTTTTTCCTCTCCACTGAAGCCTCAGTTATCTCCCTAATAATGCTCCTGATAGTAGAAAAGAGTTCCACTAATGAGGATAATCTCCTATCTCTAGCTCATCTATTTCCATAGGAGAATTATTTGAAAACAATTTTACCCTATCTAATATACCTTCAGGGCCTCACATAACTTTTCCCATATCATTTCTTGGCTTGTAGTTTTATTTTTCTGATACATGCAGATATTGATTACCTAATTTTTTTTACATCAAAACACCTGTCTGGGTTGAGTACATGGTTTAACCTTGAAAATAATGACCAAGTAAAATATCTTCAAGGGAGAGAGAAAGCAAATAACTGTATTTTCAAGTTCAACCAACAAATAGCCAACAGTTTTAAAATAGCTTCCTTTAAAACATGCTATATTTCTTTAAAAATAATCTACTCACAAAAACACTGGGTCCAAAAAATAGTCTTCCTTAACACTAGGTTATAGATAATTATAAAGCTTCAAACCTCCAAGGAGTCTCAAGAATTTAATTCATATGCTTGGCATATCATGTCTTTATAATGACATTCAGAGACACTAGGTTCAGCAGTTTTTCCTTTTCCTTTGTCATTCATTATATTCCAAACATTTGTGTCCTACAATCTATGTAGGGCAACTGGCTTTATAACTATTCTTAGCTCCATAAAGCCAAATATGACTATTCTATAGCAATTCCTGTTTTACCTTTTAAATATTTTATTACTTGATTGGCTAGCTCAAGTTTTATGAAAGGATGGCTCAAAAATAAGGAAATGGCATGGAAAATATGTTTTCGAGTCATCCTTGTTGTAAGTTTCTGATTCAAAAGAGAAATGTGAAATGAATGAACTACATTTTTTTCCTCAAAGAGAAACCTAAGAATTAAAATACGTACCGGCATGCAAGTTGAGATATTCTCAGAGATTCATCTCAGAAGTTATCATGGTAGGCTTTTAAAAATGAACTTTATCCAAGAAGTAAGGCTGCACTCCTATCTTAGTCTATTTCATTTCATGCTTCAGGGTATTGACCCCAAACAGTTCAGGCAATGACAGGGTCTCTGCAGTCAAGAATTAAAATAACCTGAAGGAAAGAAAAGGCATTGATATGGCCCATAGATGTTGTCGCTGAGGGTGGTATTGTGTGGCTGCCATGGTGCTTATGTGATGGGGTTTGGCCACATTCTTTCTCATATGAGTAGGTAGCATGTAAAGGTTTACAGTGGACATCAGCAGAGAGATGCACTAGTTTTACTGGAGAGAAAATTAGAAATAAGTAATTCTCAACATGAAATCAGGTATATTAGGTAACAAAAACTTCTCATAATGAACACAGTATTTGAAGATTTTTTTTTTCTGTGAGTTTTATTCTGGGATGCTTCAAAGATAAATATACCACATGTGTTAGAGAATTATGAAAATCAATGAAATAAAATCCAGGTGCTCAGCAAAGGAATAACCCATGTAGCAGAAATTTAATGAAGCATATGAGAAAAACTAGTTTGGAGATTCTGACCAAAAGCAATACCTGAAATTCTGATAATTATCTGTTAGCAATAAATAATCATTTTTATAAACTCAAGTCAAGTGAACTTCTAATGTCAGACATGGAGAAGAGATGACTTACTTTAACTTAAAAATGATATGGAGATATGTAATAGAGAGTAAGCTGAATACAAATGAACTTGGCAAATGATAAAAGGCTGGTAAATATTACAAAAAACCTATGAGGAGAGAGGGAAGTCATAATGACATAGAACCAAGGGTGATAAACAGAAGTACTGAACACAGAATGGAATGATATTTGGGAAGATACAAGGGGTTTTGCTCATGGCAAAATAGATGTAATGCCCATATTCAAGTGGTAGAAGAAACAAGAAGTAAAAAGAGATCTAATAGGACAGGCATAAGAAAATCAGTAGGGAATTTAAAGGATGAAACAGAAATCAAACTTTTTATGAATGTAGGTGACTCTGATAAATCCTTACCTAAATATACTGTTTTAATTTTTACATCAGATAAATATAGACAAACATGGATCAATAAAAGAGGTTTCAAATTAAATCCAAGAATATTGTGAAGTTAGATTTATTAAACAGGGTAAGTTATTATAGATAATTTTTGTGCCTATAGATTAGAAAAGAACTGGGATAGAATAGCCAAGTGATTAGATGAAAGAAAAGTGAGAGTATCTTTCCTTAACGTTTCTTACAGAACAGAAAGAGACCAGATTTGGTAAGAAGAGATGCCTGTTAAGCAAAGGACCAAAAATCCTGAGCATGGACAGTACTAACTTATGTAAAGAGGACACAATATATTTCTACTGTATACATAAGGAATATTTCAGAATTCAGAGGAGGAAAATCTGTCAAGTGTTTACAATTTTTTATGATTATGATACATGTATATTTTTATTAATGGAAAGTTTTATACATCAAATTACCAATAGCTAAATGTACAGAACACATACACATAAATACAACTGCTATGGAATGTTTCACAAGAGCTAAGTCAAGCTCATGACTTAGGTACAGGTAATGTTAAAATTTGGCAAAAATCTACAAAATAGATGAACCTTGAGGACGATAGGCAAAGTGAAATAAGCCAGTCACAAAAAGACAAATACCATATGATTCTACTTACATGAAATACCTAGAGTATCAAATTCACAGAAACAAAGTGGAATGGTGGTTCCCATGGGCTGCGGGAAAAGGAGCAGGGAAAGTTGTTGAATTGGTAGTCTTAGTTCTGCAACGTGACAGTTCTTGAGACCTATTTTTCAACAATATGAATATACGTACAACTAAAGTACAGTAAAACATGGTGAAGATGGTAAATTATGGTAAATTAAGATGTGTTTTTTACCATAGTTAAAAAAATTTTTTTAATTAGACAAAATTGTGAAATTAGAAAATTTTGACTGTCTTCTCTCTTTCCCACCCACGGCCTCTGCTGTTCCCCGTAATATGCACACTAGATTCCCGATCCCTCAATTCATCCCCTTGCCCTTTGTTTTTCTGGTTCCATCCAAGCCCCCTGCCTCTCTGGAGAGTCCCCTGGGATAAGTCTCTCTCCAGTTTCCCACTGAAAATCTTCTCCCCCTTGAGTGAAGTTGTCTTGTAAGCTGATAATCCACTGATTTTCCCTGAAGTATTTCTCCCAAGATATTTCCTCTACACTACTTATGCTAAGTTTAATTGATTATGTCTGTTACAAAGGATTCTTGTAGAAGAAACCCTTACACAATGCAAAACAATTTATATTGGTAGAAATCAGGCCGTAGGGAAGTGTTTGTCAGTACCCCACAATACCAAGCATGTGTATGTGGTGGGATAGGGTGGGGGAAAACGAGGAGGTCCATTTATTTGGAGGAGAAAGGGCTTTAAATCAGACAACCTATTTTCCTAGGGCTTAGGAGTTGACAGAATGCTAGCCACGTATGAATTTACCTTCTCAAGTGCATGCATGTATATATACATGCACGTATGTGTGTATGTGTGTGTATACAAAAGAAAGAGATACCTTTCTGGATGGTGCCAGAGAAGCTACTCTTAACCACTAATTCTGAAGTTAGGATAAAATAATTTTGCTATGATGTCAGGACATCCTTTCAAATCAAGCAGATAACTACTGAGAGATTTTAACAGAAATGTTGACCATTCTATTACTCAGAGCAAATGACATTAAAATGAGCTTTGATACAGCAAACATAAAAGGCATCGCATGAAGTAATCATATCCTGGAAAAAGAATAGTCTGATTAAATTATTAAACCTTTTCAATCCATAGTGTCCCTTTTCTATTACTTTTTTTTAATGAGATGTTGGGTGTGAATACTAATATATTGCAAAATCTTTTTAATTTGCCAAGATTCCTTTATTTTTGTATTGTAAACATATCTAAACTATGCAGAATAAAAGATAAAAAGCTTTCAAAACCAATATTGCTAACCACTTTTAGATAGATTCTTAACATCAACTATGGTCTTACTGAGATAGCCATTTTTTTTCCCTCACAGTACTACTTAGCTTTTTATTTTGTAGAAATACGGAGGGATTATGAGAATAAAATGAAAGGCTGGACACCATTAGACTGGAGATAGATTTTGGTCTAGCACAAGCGGTGTCTTGAAATAAATCTAAGGCATTTATGTTTAAACCAGCAAGAGAGCAGTTTAATTTTCCATTAAATCACAGTTTAGTGCATTCCAGAACACATGAAGTGATTGGAAATTTTAGCTATATGATGATACTTATATTTGTACCCCACAAACACACATACTCAAATGCCATTTACAAATTCCAAGTATATATTAAACAGAGAAAGGGAGAAGAAACAGTGATGTCTGGTAGGTAGACTGTATGTAAAAACTCATCCATTTGCAAAAATAGCCTATAAACAAATTTATTCTGGAACACACATCTACAAATGTCTGTATATAGGAAAGAAATAAGGAGCAATGTATAATTAGCAATAAATATGCAAAGAACTTTGATTATAAAGCAAATACCTGATTATTTTTCAGCAAAAACTGTACACGTGTCATCTAACCCCTTTCCCTGTATCTAGCAGACTTAAGATATACTGAATAATTTAAATTACATTAGCCAATAGTCTACCATATAGGACAATTAACATTTAATGCCAGGATACTACATCATATAGCTGAAAAAGCACTAGCTTTGGGGACAGACATGGCCTTATATCCTAAGTGTGTTACTTTCTATAAATAGAGCTTCTGAGTCTGTTTTATTTTTCTTTTTAAGTGGGATGTGTCTATTTCAAAGAACTGTTATGATGAAAACATTAAACAGAATCTATAAACCAACTAGAGAGTGTCTAGCACACATTAGTTTCTCAATAGATATTAATATCCCTTCCTTCTCCACTTATGTTATCTTATGAATGATATACAAAATTCCCCTCCCTTTAAACACAACATACCAAAATACACACTCAAATGTCTATACAGTCTTCTTCTCCTTCCTGGGTAATTCATTTCCGGAAACCCAGGGGCAATTATTGGAATTTTAAAAAAAGAATTACTATTGAGATTAATGGTACATATTTACTTCATAATTACTTCAATAGCTAAAACACATGTGAGGTGCTTAATACTCATATAATTGAAATGGGTAACAAAACAAAAAACAGTGAAGAGAAAAAGAAGTTAATGAAAACAGTGCAAGTGATACCCTAAGCCACCACTATTATAAACTAGTTATTCAATAGTATTTGATAAGAAAATCTAAATCATAGTGCATTAACTATGCACCAGGATTTCTTTCACTTTTTGCTCAGTCATTTACAAGATGTGCGAAATTCAAATTGGTCCTCTAAATGCTAATACCTTGTTAAACCAAAATACATGTATTAAACTCTGCATTAAGTTGGGTTTACCTTGGAAATTGACTACGTTAGTATCTTATAAACCTCTCTTTTCTAAAGCTTTTGTCTATGGAGAATCAAAATATAATTTCTCTCAGGATATACATTCTTGTCCAAACACTGAAATGTGTCCACAGTATCCCAAGGAACAAAGTTGTCAAAAAGTGCATTCATTAACCCACTCCATAGGACTCACAGCTTCCCCCCACCTCCCCAAGAATAGTGGAGATACAGAAGGCAAGAATAAGAGTGTGCTATATGTAAAAGACACTTATTTATTTAATTCTAACTCAGTTCAGTGTCTCAGATACAATCTGGGTATTATGAAACAATTGTTAAATATATAATTATGTTCGATGTTTATAATAAGGTAAGAATGTATTGGCTTCTAGGTAGAGTTAGTTGAAGGCTTCTCTTCATTTTTTCAAAAAGAGAATATTAAGGTCTAACATCATTACTGGTCCAAGACCACCAACATAAAGATAGAGCCAACTATGACTCGTCCTTTTCCCCAGTTTATTCCAATGTCTCAGCCACCAAATGAATAGCACTGGGAACAGAGTATCGTACTGAAACACACACAAGCTAACATGTACCATAATGTTAAAAACTAGCACACATTTGCAGGGATTGTTCTAACTCCTCCCTAGCAGTGGGTTAAAGGGATTGAGAACATGATGCAAGCGCCCTCTGTGGGCTTCTACTTCTTCAACTGAAAATTGGTTTATTGCAAGATAATGTAAGTAGGACACTAGAACTGTGCTTGTCTGCAACAAATAGGTACATAATGTGGGCTACTTCTATTATGGATATGAAAAACGGCGAATGAATAGGTTTTTATTATTTAATATGCTATTTTAAAATATGTAGATAATATGACATTATTCCAGTAACTATTTTGTTGTTTTTCCTGAAACAGAGATGGATTTAATTTTTGTGCCATTTTGGAGGGGGGGATAAGAGGAAGCCAAGACGCAAGATAAAGACACCAGGCTCATATTGAAGCTTAAACTTAAAATCAATGCCATAAAAATTCTGTAATGTATTTAGCTACCTAGACACAAGAAAGCATGTTAAAGGATTCATAGACTATTTTAAATGATGGTTTTCAATGAATTTGGGCAGTCTCATAACCCAGGAAACATATATTTATGCTAATTGCTTAAATTTTTTAAATGGCATTTGCAGTATGGGAAAATTGAGTTAGCAAAATGGACAAAAAACGAAATGACAGCTAAAGGTTTAGCCCTCCAAACCATTTTTTTTTTAAAAAGATGGCTATTCTAAATGAAAATCTTCCTCAAATGAATTACATACTTTTTTGTTTTTAAAAAACTGATCAAACTACTGAACCCGAAGTAACATTTCCTTGGCGACCTAGGGCCATCATTAGAAGCACCGATCATCATATGGTGGTGCTCTTAGGGATTATGAAGGTTGGCGAGTCTGCTAGACCCTTAGTAAATAGCTCAGTTTCTGTGCTTTTTGAGTTTCTGTGCAGGCTTTTTATAGATTTTCTGCCAACTCTTTTGTCGTCACTTTCAGTACCCTCATCATGCTACTCCTGAGAATCCTGTTCCCTGTTCTAATTCGCTGTTTACTCATAGGCAGTGGGTTTCACAACCAGATAACTAAGCTTGTTAAAACTGTTAGTAAAATAAGATTTTGTGGGTTCTTAGGGAGCACTTGAGAGAGAACAATGCCTTTGTTCTGTTGCGTGATTTTGTAGTTGCATTTTTGATTGTGCTTATTTTATTGTTGGAACCTTGCTTCTTCTCAGCTCTGTCAAGAAAGGTAGGTTGGCAGATAGCTGAATCCTGAGAAGTGAGGTGTTAACTGTTTATTAAATTAAGTAGACAGAGCACCACTTTAGTATCAGATGCAATAGGCAGACAGGTCATGTCTGGAAAAGTTGGGGTGCACAGATGGAGAAAGGCAATAAAGCTATTTGAAGTTAAGAGTCTGAAAATAAATAGGACTCTTTCAAAATTGATTTGAAAAGTCACTAAATTGCACAAGTTGTTGAACTTGAAAAATATTGCCATATTCCATGTTATTCTTACTTCATCAAAATGTGTCCTTTGGAATGGAATGGCTTACACTGGCAGCTTATTCGCTGCAACCTATACTGTTTGCAAATGTAGAAAAAAACATGGCTATTTTTAGTTGACTCCATCTAGGCAGGAAAGTACCCCACCACTTCACAGCCTAAAACAGGCAATTAGTGGTGATGGTCTCATTATAAATTGCTTTCTGTGGGCATAATGAGTTTTCTTTTTCTTTTCCTTTTAAAGGGACTTAGACACATGGGACATATGAACTAAATTGTATTTGCCTGACATGAGCGGAATTTAAAGCTCTTGCTGAGATTACCGCCCTTTTAATTCCTTCCCCTCTTCCTTCATGACACAAAGGCTGAATTTTAAAAACTTTTGTACAGCTAAAGCAATGTATACATCTAAAAATGCTTGGAGTGCCCTCGGGGTTGCTCATGTTGTAGAGAGACGGAAGATGAGTTTGATTTTAAGTTTAAGCTTCAAACATTTATGGCCTAAATGGGGATGTCATTCTGAATTAAGCCTCAAACTTTTTTTTATAGGCAAGCAAGGGTATCATTTCTAAGATAAGCTATAAAAGAGTGAAGCAAGGCCCCAGTTACTTGCACTCATCAGAGAATTTTTTCTCCCTAAAGAGAATGGATTTCAACAGACGATGCCTGTCTCCTTCCCATCTGGGCACGGTGGCTCCTCTTCCACGAATCCCTTAGCAGTTTCAGTCAGAGGAGATATTTTATTTTTTCCTCCTGCTGCTACCAGATCTGTCAGGGCTGCTGATGTAAAATCACTGCCTCCTGACAGTGACTGCTCAGGCCTGTCCTTCCCCACCTCACCAGCCAAGGACACCAACTCAGTGTTACCCATGTCCTTTGCAGTGTACCCAGGCCCTTCGCCTCTCCCTTCACACCCTGTGTCCTTACACAAACATATCCTTTGACACTTTTTCTCCTGTACCTACTTTTTATGGCTATTTATGTCTCCTATGTTAAAATTAGGCAGTGATTCCCCAAAGCCAGGAAGATAGAGGACTAACCCCAGGTCGCTCCAAGACGTAGGTCCTTAATAGGTCCTGATGCCCTTTGCTCATTTTTGCTCCCCTTCTCATGCTTCCTAATTGCTCCAGATCTTCATATAGCTTCCAGCTTTCCCCAGGCCCATAGATTAGGTTTTAGTTCTCATTCCTTCAGGCCCATTACGTAGTTATCAGGAAATAAAAAGCATCGACTAAGACTGTTACATTCAGAGAGGAAGTACATTTTTGTGTCACCATCACAGGAAGTGCACGTGTGCTATTGCAGCGGCTGTCTAGCAACATAATGTTTTAACTGAGGTTTTGATCAGGGAGGACAGTTTAAGGTCATTGGCAAGCCACTGCAGAGTGGTGTGTGTGTGTTTGTGTGGATATGCCTGACCCCATGTGTGTTTGTGTGTGGGGTAGTTGATATGAGACAGTTTAGGCAGATAGACCTAAATATCATTCTTAGTCCATACTTCATGCATATATATATATATATATATATATATATATATATATATATATACACACATAGGCTTTATTTTTAAATATGCATCATGGTTTTATGTGAATGAGCTTATAAAAATATTTATTACATAGTTTAGATTATCCTTTTTATATTTTTTCTCTAAGATTATTTGGGATTTACAAGTCATCTGCTACTTTTGCTAACTCTATACCAGTACCAGAATTGATAGCAAAGATGTTTGAAAAAAAAATACATATTCCAGAATCTTCTGGTGACTCAACTTTTCAGGGCCTACAAAGACTTATAAAAAATTCTCACTTGCAAATTACATGACCTAGAATTCCACCCCTAAATAATAACTCAGAACAACTTCCCTCTGAAGGACTTTTCTGATGCCCCATGACCCACTTCAACTTCATATCCTACCCTCTCCCCGCCGACATGAGTGTGGTTCTTTATTCTCCCAGCCACTTACTCCTTTTCTTTCATACTCACTAGTTTATGTAAATTTCTTACAACTCACAAGCTTCCTGAGAACAGAGGTTCTTTTAATTTATCTTAAAGCATTGCCAGATATATTTGTATATTGTGTGTGTGTGTTGTAGCACTGTGCTTTAGGAGTTCTATGGGTATAAATTGTGGAGGAAAGACTCATTAATAATGAAGTAAGAAATGGCATACTGTTAAAGTTGCTTTATGCAATTCCTCTATTCCTCCCATGAAGGTCCACTTTTGAAATCCCTTATTAGGTCTTACTCACAGAATTAGAAACTGATTTTATAAGTAAGAAGGATCCTTGGTGCTAGGGAGTGTATTACTGTGTTCAAGAAAAATCTATTTAAATCAGGCAACTTGTCTGATGGACCAGGTCATTTTATTTTCAAAATGTGTAATAGGAAAACCTTTAAATTCCTCATAATAGTTTCGTTTATTCCTGTAGTTGGAGTGTTACTAGCACATAGAAAAATTACAAAGTCAGTTCAGGACGAGTTTTCCGGACTTAACTTCTGCCAAACTATGTAAAACAATAAAATTTGGCTATTGCACAAACAAAACTCTAGAGAACAGTCAAGACCAGATAACAATATTTCTGCAAATGGATGCTATTTGGGATTTCAGAGGGTGAGGGAATTTTATATTCCAGGGACTCCATGGAGCCCTTAAGTGCCTTCACAAAGAAAAGAACTATAGAAGAAACCTAGGTTGGTGAAAGATTAACTTCTCTCAGTGTTTTCCTGCCAGGGGAACATTTCATTGTTCAGATATAATATTTAAATATATACATATATTTTTTTTTCCTGATAAGGAATATGTTTATTATTCCCATTTTTTTTCAAATCTCTGTCCCAAAAGAGGTAGTCTGAATATTCTTTAAGAATCATGTCTAGTTTTCTCAAACATGGAAATAGAAGAAAATGGTCACTCGGGAGATAGTAAATGAGACAAGGGTAAGCCTTGGTAATTCTACAGAGAGAGTAACCTGGCTGGTGAATCAAAAGCACTGAGAAAAACACTGAGAATATGCACATTTGTATACAGAATTGATGCTTCCAGGATTCCTCAAGGTTTCCAAAGCTTCCTCAAGTCTAACACTGACCCAAAACTTTAAAGTGCTAATCAGAAAAGGTTTGTACTTTTCTTCCATGCGTCTAACCAAAACAAAGACTTATGATTATAGATGACCAATTTTAAAAATGCAATTGCAAAGTGGTATTTTGGAAAGAGGAGTGGTTTTCAGTTCATCAAAATCGTCACGTGGTTGACTGCACTGATCAGGTAGCCAGTCAACTAAATAGCCTGCTTTAGAAACTTAAAAGCTACCTTGTTCTGATATTATAGAAGCCAGAAAGAAAAAATAGTACTTATATTAATTTCTAGATTGTTCATCATGTTGATATCCTATAGACAACACACAATCTTAAACAGGAATAAAAAGAAATGTGTATCATTCTATTGTCAAGAATATCTTTAACTTTGAACATCCTGTTATGGAATTCCCAGAGTTTTCATGAATTACAGAAGTCTATGAGGTGAAAGAGACGTTTTTACCTAACAATAATGAACTATGAATAAAAAAATTAGTATATTATGTTCCCTTTTAATATACATTATTCTTAAAATCCTAATACATCAAGATACAGAACAAATTATTTAAGCAAACTATGGAAAGCTAAGAAAAAAAACATATTTAACCATTAATTTGATTACATTTTATACAGAGTATAGGATCAGAAATATTAATCTTAAAAATAAAATTGGAAGACAAAATATCAGAATGCATTAGCAAGGTTAATTGTTGTTTTATAAAACTTCTCTTTTAGTTACTGGTATCTATTGAAAATACATACATGTATTGACTGGGTCATAATGTAAAATGTATTTCTTACTGAGGGTCACAGTCAAAGGTTAAGAGCCACTTTAAGTATGTCACAGTGTAGCATACTTTCAAGATGCTGGTTTCTAGATTTGTTTACATGAAATTCTGTAATGAGATGGAAAAACAACCAAATATGTTTCATATATTAGCTATTTGTAAACAATAAGACAACACCCTGATAGGTTGTTTCACTTTTTAATTTAAGTGTTAACAGCCTTTGGCAAAAAAGAAATTATACTAAGCAGAAACATATGACAGACTTTTGAAATGTAGAATTTATTTTGCTCCACATAAAATATCATTCTTTTATATAATGTTTTGACAAACTGGAGAAAAAATAGGGAGATTGTGCAGATAATATGACTCACACTTTACATCAATTTCACTAAGCATCTGCTACTTAAAGGCCATATGGGTAAACAGAAGTCATAGGTTCCCATTGCTCCCAGAGCATTGGTAAAGCATCAGATTCATGAAAATATGTTGTCTAAGTGCCCTACAGATATTAGAAACCTTAACTCCTGTCAGAAGAACATCCAATGTAGCATAGGAGCACAGAGGAAGTAAAATATTAAACTGGTCACTGAAAGTTATCAAATTTTATCTGCACCCATTTAGAAGATATTATCAATTAGAGTGATAAATGGCAAATTATAATGCAGACACTGCTTGAAACCAACTGTAAACAATCTTTATTTATTGGGATAGTGATCAGAAAATCATACTATATATAATGTACATAATGGTATGTACCATTATGTACATTATATATAATTATATAATCATTTATGGGGTTAGTTTTTTATATGAGTACTGGTATTTCAATTCTTCTAAATGGATAACTATTAAGAGGCATATACAGAATGAGACACATTGTTTTCATATAAAAAAGGACTGCATTTACTTGACTTCCCAAATCACAGAGAATGGAAGGTTAAATAGTGAGCTATGACAAAACTTTACTCTAAGTTTAGTTACTATTATTAGCTACTCTCGTGTATTTGCTTTTCACTTGTTTACCTAAGAGAAAATAATGCAAAAGTTGATTTTACCCAATGAATGACCATATTTTAAAGTTCATTACACATTATTAAGAATGAAAAAAAAAATGTCTGGAGTTGGAGTGAGACTTAAACAGGATCCTGAATTGAATTTCAAAAAAATGTTACTTCATAAAAATGTAAGAACTCATATTCTTCATCAGTAATGGGAAAAGACTGCTCCTTTTAGATTCAGTGTAGTTTTTTGTTCTGAAAATCCTAAATACAACTGATTTGATCAAAAATGAAAAGATGAGATAAATTTGCACAGATGGATGGACAGAAGCACACGTTCATAATGATTTTTCTCTATCAGGTAATATACAGAATTGATAATAATGGCAGAACAATTACTAAAGCACATTCAACATAACCACAGATAAACTATTGATATAAGTAATTGTGATGAACTTAATTACATTCTAGATTTGAAAGGTCTTCTAACAAATTTCATCACTTAAAAAGGAATGTATGTCTCTCTGTAAGAATTTAACTTCTTTCACTGAAAAAAGTACAGTATAAGCTACATAAAATTAAACGTGTAACTTAGATTTAGTGAACAGGCATAAGAGGCAGAGGTGATACATATGAGGTGCTTATAATATAGCAAAAGGAATGTACCATATGCCACTTAAGGAATAAGCATTTGGAACATTACTTAATCCAGGTTTTAAGTAAATCCTAGGTAAAAGGAAAATTTTTATGAAGCAGGGTTATTTTATGAATACTGTCAGGTTTACTAATTGCTATCTGTGCATATGTACATACTAATTTATCCAAATAATTGACTGTCTACCATTCCTCTAGAAACTTTAGTTAACCCAAAGTGATTCAGACCTAGTTTTTTCTCCTAGTGTGTCAGTCTTATCAGTAGGAGGCAAAAATCCATATAATATTTCTTGGGTCTTTATTGTTTTCAATATACTCTCCCAGTTCTGATTTTCCTGATTTCCACCATAATCCAGCACCAATTTTCTTTTCTCTTAAGTCATTCTCTTCTCTAGTCCTATATGAGAAAGAACTCAGCTGACTGGTACTCACAACTATACCACATCTAAGGCATTCTCCTCCAATGGCCTGCCCTGAACAGTGGCCTTTCCAGGTAAGTGCAACTTTCTCTCCAACCCCCCTTTCTGGACACCATCACCTCCTAATACTCAGCTCATACTCTAAACTTTTGACAGAAATGACTGCTTACCATTAATTTAAACATATTTTACATTGTTTCACAGGTTGTGTGCTTTGCCCAGACTGCCTGTGCTTGTACTGGAAAGTCCTTAGTTTGTGAAAACAAAATCTGTTCTTAAAATCTCAAATTCAATTTTCTTTATGACATTTCTTTCTGAATCTTTTTTTATGGTATGAGTTTTTCTCCTTTAAACCCCACAGCCCTTTGTACTTCTAAAATACTTGTCATGCTATTTTAATACAGTGGCAATATATCATGCAGCATTTAAACTATGAACATGCAGCTAAATACATCAGGCCTAACAACAGGAAAAGCATTTTTTAAAATTAGTAACTTCTTACGTGTTTTGCTTTATTTTGTTGTTTGACCTTATAAGCAACCCAACAACCTTATCTGGAACCCAATCAAACAACAGTCTATAAAGAAGATAACGGACTAAACTGGACCTGTTGAAAGACAGTGCAACAACACACAAAACCATGTACACAGAAATTCATGGGTAATTTATGAAAGTTGATAAGATAATCTTTATTATACATGATTTTCACATTAATCACTGACTCTGGGATTCAACTTTTGGTTGAATCTACTTATTTACAGCTGTGCAGATTTTGTTTCATTGTTTTAATGGGCAGTATAATCAGGAAGGCGGACTATTCATTTTGAATGCTCAGTGTCCTTAGTAGTACCTTACACATACTTAACGCTTAACACATATTTTTGTTACTTTGATAAAAAAGTAGTTTGGCTGTCTAAGTAGCCATAGAAGTCTCAAAAGGAAAACAATCACGGAAATAAAATAATTTATTTTAACTCTGATTCTCTAAAATAGTACAAATGGACTATTTTAGGACTTGATTACGGAGCTTATATGTTTTTGAAAAGCTTATGTAGTTTAAAGATCTCTTCACCTCTTCACTTTCTAAATTGAAAGCTCCTTAAGGACAGTAATGATCTTAGTATCTGCTAAATTGTTGTAGTGTGTCTTACATTAACCTTGCAAAGGATAACTTAGCTCTCTGATATGCTTCCAGAAAAATCTCATAATCAAGACATGGCAAATACTAGAAAAGAAATTGCAGAAATAATTGGCTAATTTATTGTACTTTTTTAAAAACAGAGCCTAGTATAGTGGCTGGTACATGTGCAAACAGTGAGGTGAATTTAAATATGGTTGACTGAGGGAAAGAAAGATGAAATGAGACACTGTGCTTACAGGGGTGTACTCAAGTCAGAGAAAACCTGACACAATTTCTTTGAAGCAGCTATGTACCATGCAATACAGAAGGTTGAAGAGCAGTAGCAAATCTAGAAGCAGAAGCTGAACTGAAAGACAGCTTATCAGACGACATCAGATGTGATAGCCACACTGGTAATAGTCCTTCTGGCTGCAGCACTCTCAAATACAAAGGGAAACCAAGTTCATAAAAAAAAAAAACGACTTGCTTTTATTTTGCTCAATTTTCCCACCTTACTCTCTAACTCTCCGGTCAAATGCTCTAATTTTGGAAAGTCGCTATTTCAGATCAACTCCACAGAGGGCTGCATTTTGTCACTTTGCAATCAGTGACTCAAGCAGTCATATCACTTTTGTTCATAGCTACTGTGTTCCTTCCAAATTGGTCTGGGATATTGAAAAACAACATTGGAGGTAATGCTCCTGAAAAAAAAGCATCCTATTTCTCCCTTTAGCTTTTTTCATTTCCCTCTTCAGCATTTTGATTACTTATTTCATTTCAGATCTATAACTTGTTTTGTCTCAGAAAAAGGATTTCCCTATTGGTTATGTTGATAAGGCAGATTTGAGGAGGTCAAGATCCAAAAACTCCCTTAGGAGTAATAAAATCTAATCCTGGCCACTGCAGGAAGTTTTAAACCTGAACATTAAATTTTATTTCAATTGAATTCTCATTTAAACTTTTAGTTCACAGTAACTGTGGCTAGAGCTCACAACTATTGCAATCACAGTGCTTGGACAGCTGGAAGGTTTTTTTAAACATTTAAGTTGAACCTCTTATTTTAGGCTATATACAGTCAGACCCAGAGATAAATGTTAGAAAAGCATAGGCTACATAAAGGTGAACTAACTACATTATGGCTCCATGTCGAATCTGTGCCACATTTAAACAGACTAGCAATTTTTCTTTTCTTGGTTTCTCAAAGAACATGATAGGGAGAGTCTATCCATAAAGCAAAGTAAATCTTCTTGAATCTGACTTCCTGATCTCTTTGCAACCCACCTGCCTGGAGATGTCCCCAAATTCTCTTTCCTCTGCCTAAAATTCCCCTAATTTGCTAGCCTGGGCCACAAGGGTGATGGTATTTTCTACCTTTCCCACCCCTGCACCCCAGCCCACCTTTTAGTCTATCCATTATTGCTTCTCCATGGAAGTTTCCTCTTTCTAGTGTAAATTAAATATCCTCTTTCTAATGTTTCTGATTTCCTACGTTCCCTATTACTCTGATCAACATCACAAAAAATGCAAAATCCATGTAGGTAGAAGGTAGGAGAATCACTTTTTAAAAAATACCATGTGGGAGCCCCAGACCTCTCTCTGGGGTGGAGCCCCAACAATTTAAAAAATCCTTCCCAGCTGATTCTAATCAAAGCCAAAGTGAAGAAAGACTGATTTGGAGATTTGTTGTGTTACACTACGGAAGGCACCATATTTTTTTTCTAAGGGATTTGGCCACAGAGAAATGGTGGTGGTGATAATGGGAAGAGGTGACTGTCCTGGGTGGGTATCTGTTAGCATCAGGATTTAAGGTGCAAGGGTAAACTAGAAGAATTTGTAATCTGAGTCCCCTGCACGCGTTAGCTACCATTAGACTCAAGTGTGGTCCCTGTGTCTCTGACTGCCACACCCTGGACAGGAAAAGCATCAGTTAACGATGCTACATACCATACCACATAATTCAGGATCTCTACAAAAAATAAGAAAGGTTTGTTATTTGCTGGATTCTTTTCCTCATGCATTAAGGTTGGAACTAGATGCTCCTCTATCTACACGCTTACTTGGGCCCACACCATAGCAAGACAGACAGGGCCAGGCAGTTACAGCAGTCCCTCTTCTGCCTACTTCTGTAACAAGGAAAGCAGCTTAGCTGGCGTGGCCTCCACACCAGCTTGGGTTAGCTGCTGGCATCTCCTGGTTAAGGCTGAGGTGTTCATTTATCTAAACTAATCAGGATCTGTTTTGTTAGTAATCCACTATCGAGAGATGGAAACACAACCGTATCAATACAGTGGAATTGACTCAATCCTCCTGTCTTAAATAGGAGCTCTGTAGTTCGGTCTTAGGTTTATTTCCAAAGTGCTTCAATTCTTTCCCTATTTTCTGACTCAAACTTGATTAGCTTCACAGTGATGTGGATTCAGCTAGCCCTTAGTTTTAAGATAGATCCTTTTTTATCTATATATCATGTATTTACCATCTACCTAGTGAGCTAGCTAGTGGCTATGTGTAAAACAGCTCTAGCCATATCAAATGTCTCTAGAAACTGCAATACACTTTCCCCCAATAGACTGTTGTTGAAATCACTCCATTCTTTACATAAAGGTACCATATATAAATATCGTATCTTGTTGATATGCATATGTATTCAACATATGAATGTAGGCAAATCATCCTGCCATCTAGTTTCTAGGCCAGTGAAGCAGGTTGTAATACAAACAGAAATTGGGTGACTTCAGACCAAAAATATTCCCTAATGTCAAACTGTAACCTTCACTTAGTTATATTTTTCTGCTTTTAATGCCACGTCTGGCATCTTAAGCTGAATTTGTTTAGGCTGTATCATTTATAGACTGAATGCAAGGATTTCCTCTGGAAAGTAAAAACAGTTCATGAGGGAATATTTATAGCCTGTTGGTCTTTCTCCTTATCTCTTCAAATTTTGCTGCACCTGGAGAAAACAACACATCCGGGGAAGTGGAAGGAAACTGGAAAAGTAGAGAGCCCAAATGGGTTGTCTGAAGAGTTTTAGGGAGTTAAAGTGAGGGAGAAGTGTTGTTTGACAATCCTGAAACTAATTGGTTAATATGGATATAGCACCTATTTTAGCATAGATTAAAATGTCAGTAAATATTTGTTGGGAAACTTCAATGTAAAAAGTACTGAATATAAATTATTTCATTGATTTTAACATGTTTTGAAATTCACTGTTAAACTGAGAAACTTGTGTTACACAAATTCCAGAAAAATAGTGGACTATTTTAGTAGCATGCTCTAACCAAGACCCTGAGTATTATTTTCTGGCTTCCATAGAAAATCCACCCAAATTTCTCAAATTTCTAATAGCAAATAGCTAGTGCCAGCAGTTCTAAAGCAAGATCAGAGTAGCAGCCAATTTCCCAGGGAATTTTCTATCAGTGGAGCTGTGCAAATGCCTTGAACTAGCCTAAATGTAGCTACCTAGACCTCTATAATCCACAAAGGGCTCTAATTTAAGAAAGTCTATGCTCGTGGAAGTTGAGTTTCAAATATGTTTCTAGTTTTTAGTTTTATAAGGAAGCCTGTTAGATCTCTGATTGGGCTCCAATGCTTCTTTCTGCAGTAATAGTCTAAGAAACACAGTCTTTGTAGGGCAAATCTTTACCCTCTGCACCATAAATCTAATGAGATTATAACTACCATGAACATATACTTTGCGGTATCAAACTTGATACAGCTGAGTACTGAACCATAAAACCTGGCTCCCAAATATATAATCCACATAGTTAATTCAAGGGTCCTCACACTCCAGTGGTGGTTCAAGTCAAGCAAGTGAAGATATTTCAGAAGTAATCTAAAACATTGTATGATCCTCTCAGAA
Organism: Smutsia gigantea; assembly: GCA_032199065.1. Classification (NCBI taxonomy): domain Eukaryota; kingdom Metazoa; phylum Chordata; class Mammalia; order Pholidota; family Manidae; genus Smutsia; species Smutsia gigantea. The sequence continues at coordinate 130,209 of JAVSCE010001676.1, forward strand.
TATTACAAAGGGGATCCTTTCCTATTCATAAAGGGTTGCTAAATTACTGAAATGCTTCAACTTTTATAGTAGCTCTTCCCAAAACACGTCTCCCTCACTTTAACTCCCTAAAACTCTCAGACAACCCATTTGGGCTCTCTACTTTTCCAGTTTCCTTCCACCTCCCTGGATGTGTTGTTTTCTCTAGGTGCAGCAAAATTTGAAGAAATAAGGAGAAAGGCCAATGGGCTATAAATATTCCCTCATGAACTGTTTTTACTTTCCAAAGGAAATCCTTGCATCCAGCCTATAAATAACACAGCCTAAACAAGTACAGATTAAAGGTTTGACAATCCTGAAACTAATTGGTTAATATGGATATAGTACCTATTTTAGCATAGATTAAAATGTCAGTAAATATTTGTTGGGAAACTTCAAAGTACAAAGTACTGAATATAAATTATTTCATTGATTTTAACATGTTTTGAAATGCACTGTTAAACTGAGAAACTTAATTGTGTTACACAAATTCCAGAAAAATAGTATTCCTTTTCCTGATAAAGGAGAATAATCTCGATTGAATGCTATGGTTTATGATTGGACTGTATTAGAGTTAAAGCATAGCTGGGTTACTTCTAGATATCTGGAGACAAGACCAGTACCTGACTCAAGCAAGTAAATTAAGAACATACAATCCATGGATATCATTCTGGAATTTTCCATTGAAAGTTAAGAGATAAAAAATTAGTCTGCAATAAGGTACCTATCATTTTAAAGAAATGCTATGTTCCTGAACTTTTGAAAGAAGTGATAGTTCCCATAAGTTTAGTTGAATGTGTGTCTGTGTGTGTGTAAAAGGTTAAATAGTTCCTATGGAGCAGTTCATACTCCCATAATTCCATTTGGCCATATCTTGCATCAGACAATAAACATAATAGGTAATTTTCCTCGTTCAAAAAACTGTGATGGACTCATTCAGAATTTAGTAGAGTTACATTTTCTACTAGGCCAGCATACTTAGTAGCTAATATATTCATGTTAGACTGTCATAACTGACCATAAGTAATGCATTTTACTCAAAAGTTCATGACATTTGATCCTTTTAAGTAAAATACGATGAGTCGACATTTTACTTTATCTTTGAGTCTCTAATTGTGTATAACATCTTCATTTTAAATACAGGTCTTTCTATAAATCCAGGTCAATTTCTTCTCCTTATAAAACGCACCTAAGAAAGCAACCATAGAACATGTTTTGAAGAAAACTCCTTGAGAATAATTCTCCACTTAAAAATAATTCCTTAGGATGAGGCCTAAAATTGAAGTTCTGATCGGCGATTGTCCTTAGAGAGTCTAAGATCCCATTTTGTAAGTAGATTGTCTTATGAATTTGGCTAGATTCCAGTGAGGTAGTTGCATTACACCTTCTTAATTTTTCATAGAAATTTGAAATGAGTATAGTTTTTTCTCTTGGATTCTAAGTGGGACAATGCTACCAAAAAGTAAGCCAATAAAAACTTACGTGTGTAAATACATATATACAGGTAGATGATAGATGACTGGAAAATGTTGGAAAGGCAATTGGAACTCATGTTAAAAGAAGAGGGTTTACACTAGGGAAGAATATGACATGGAAAAAACATTGTTTCTGACCAGACCAGGTGTTATTTTTCATCACCACGAACTTTCCTGTACCCAGTATCCTCAAGGTGACTGAAGATGAGTAACTCTAAAAATATAAATGACTGATGTTAGCTTTCTATGAAATTGCCATTTTTTAAACAGGCATTAAGACTTTTTATTAAAGCAGCAAAGTTGTATGTGATGAAATTAAATCATGTTACCAATTTTATAAATTATAGATAATGGTTGATCATATAAGACAGATGAACCAATGAACAGAAGAGTAGATAAGACAGATGAAGGAAAAGATTTCAGACTTTTAGAAGTTATTTATTTTTCATGCTTTAATATCTGAATGCACAATCTACCATTACAGAAGAACTGGTGGTCAATACAGTGCATTAGATCTATGCGCAATGCACAGTTGAGTAGCAAAATCTTTCTACACTATGGTTTTCCCAAACTGTTAACAACATCAAACACTAAGCACTGATGACACCATTTTTTTTTCTGCTACCACATTAGGAACATCAGTGGACATTTAATTTCACTTGAGCATCCATCCATTTCTAGAATGGAATCAATTTTTCTATGAAGTATTTTTCCAAAAATCTGAACTATTATACCAGAAGACTCACTAATTTGGTCTCCTTGTGAGGCAACCTCTGCATACAGAGAATATAGTCTAGCAAAACTAAACTAAACAAGATATTTCTTTTAAAAAGTACTACTGTAGAGCTCATTCAGATTTGCCATATCCATCTTTGCACCTTGGAGGACCAAAGAAAACGGTAGTCCACAGGGCAAACCCAGCCCATGGCCTACTTTATATGACCCTTGAAATAAGAATGGTTTTATATGTTAAAAGAACGTAAAAACAAAAAAAGAGGAAAAAAGGAATGAAGAATATTGAACCCACAGTTATGTCATCTATAAAGCCTAAAAGATTTACCATCTAGTCTTTTCAGAAAAAAATTGCAGATGCCAGATTTAAACTTAAGGAAAGGGTCCTATTTGAATGATCTGAATGGTATCTTCATGGTTAAATTGGGGCAGAATTAGGTAAGTCCTATTTGAATCTCTGTATTCTCAGGTTTTCGGAAGCCTTAAAGGCCTGACACTTTTTAACTAAATCAAGACCAACTGGAGCTCTAGGCCGTGGGCTTGGTCGTATTAAGAGCCTAGAGAAGCAGAACTAGGTCTGGTAGCCAAACACTGAGCCATTACATGATCCACTGAGCTCTGCCACCATAAACACACAGGTAATGGCCGAGCACAGTCTCATCAGCTGTTACTGCTAAGTAGGAAAATGCACTTTCCATATGCTAAGCAGGACTTTGGAAAGGTCACCTCGGCCAAATGCAAAAAGTGCTGGTTTTGTTTTTTTTTTTGAGCATCAGACAGGACATATATCCCGTCCTTGCTATACTCACGTTCAATGTCAGAAGAGAGTCTGTTTTTCTCTCCCTTTTCTTAAAAGCTGTTACGTCATTCAGCTGCTTTCATTTTTATAATAATGAAGTCCAATTTCAGTGTGGTGAAATGTAAAAGCAAAAAAAAACTGAGCCCAAATAAATAACCTTCAGCCTGATATTATTTCATCAAAAACTCCTGAATGCCTCTTTGTACATGTTTGGGGCAATTTCTTTCACATACTTCCATGTTAGAGAGGGATGCTTTCCACATTTCAGCTCTACTAAGCACATCATGATTCTCTTCCATGGGAAATAAAATTGGCCACGTCATTTCTAATTCCAAGGACACCTCACCAGCACAAGAAACTTAAAGAATATGAAGTTTCAGCAGACACTGAAGCACACTGTACTATTATTTGTAAGTGTCAATACTGAAAACAATTTACATAATCAAATGGAGGAATTGATTAACTACACAGTAATAATTTTTAAGTTGTTACATTAGTGTTTGCAAAGCTTTCATTGGTATGATAAAACAATTAAAATAACAATCTTAACATGAAACGAAGTTTAAAAATCATGTCAACTATGCAATGAAAAAATCACAAAACTAGACTAGAAGGAATATTATAGGTTGAACTGTACCTCCCCTCCCCTTGTTCATAGGTTGAAGTCCTCACCCACAACAACTCAGAATGTGATTGTTATTTTGGAGACAGGGTCTTCAAAGAAATGATTAAGTTAAAATGAGACCATTCCAGTGGCCCTAACCCAGTCGGACTGGTGTCACTTGAAGAGGAAATTTGGGTGCGTGAAGACGCCAGGAGCTCTCAACTGGAGGGAAGACCAGTGAGGACACAAGATGCTGACATCTGCAAGCCAAGGAGAGAGGCTTCAGAGAACCCCAACCTGCCAAGCACCTCAATCCTGAATGTCTAGCTTCCCAGACTACAAGAAAATACATTTCTGCTTCTGTTTAAGACACCCAGTCTGTGTTATTTGTTATGGCAGACATAGCAGACTAACACAAGGAATATAATGAAATATTGTTATTACATTTTGTTGGTGATGTTATGGCGAGTCTTAGGCCTTTATACTCACTGTAACCCATTACTTTCCCTTATCCTCTCTCTCCCTATTTCCTTCCCCCCACCCCCGATTCCTTGCTTTCTCTCGTTTTTCTTCCAAAAACTCTTTTTGTTGCACCTATTCTGTGGCCAGCTTTGGGAATACCTAGGCACGGGTATTCAAAGCAAGGTTTGATTCCTATCTTTATAATATTTAATCTGGTATTTTGACTATGTATTACTTTGGAGAAAAAAAGAATGGAAAAATCCATCCCAACATTTTCCAACACACACACCTATATTAGGAGATACAAAGAAACACGTTCATTCTTTCTACAATAACAAAAGAACAGGTTTGGTTTGATAAAAACAACTTGTATCAAAGTCTGTAACTTGACTGTTAACCAAAGCAAATCCTCTCAGGTTGCTTTGTGACAAATTCTTCAGCTTCCACTACATTTAAACAATAATTAAAGAGAAGAGAAGTTATGACTAGTAAATAGCAGCCATACATTATTTCTAGGGATGGATTCCTATTTTCTTTAGAGCTCACTTCCTACCTCTCTCCTCTCTTGGTTTCCCTGTAAATTAGACCTCACATCTAAAACATTTCATCTAACTTAAACATATTGCCCCAAAGTTTTGATAAGGAGGAGGCAAAGTGGACAATCAGAAATAATGTGTTTGACCAAACCAATTGCCATAGTCTGAATGGTGTTTGCATATTTTCCCTAGAGAGGCATTTCAAACACTAACTCATGTACAGATGTTCCAAACGGTACAAATCAAAGAAATGGATGGTGGTAATGGGAACAATAGCACACAACTCCAAGTTAAATGATTCCTCTTCCTGAGCCCATCACATATAGAACATTTCTTCCTAGTCTTCAGCATCTGCTTCGGTGGGCAGAGTAGACCACCGTTGTACAGTGACATTAAGTTAAAACATTAAATATGTAAGTATGCTCTGAGGAATGATGTGTACAGGAGCCCTTGGGCAAAGACCAGACATAGGCAAAATTGTGAAGCAGATAATTTTTGGGGACTGTCACCCAGTGATGACAGTAAATGTTTAACAAAAAACTTTCTGAAGAAATAATATGAAAAAGTAATTCTTTAGAAAGGATAATATATTCTTTATGAAGAAATACACTCAAATGACAAATAATATAACACAATACTATAGAATTCTCCATAACCAGTTGATTCACAAAAAAATGCTTCAGTTAATCTTGCTAAACTCCTTTATTTATAGCCAACATACAGATAAAACTGATGAAGAAGAATAGTTCCAAATTAAATGTTGGTTGACAGTTTAGTTTATGTTACAAAAGTGTAACGTTGATTTCACTTGTTTGTCAATGACAGGAGAGAATTGCTTTGCTAAGTTGGATAGTTTTTGAATGCTGGAAGAAACCTTCCTCAATTTACTGTGCTATTCACAATGTAGTAGCTCCAGCCATGATACACTTTTAAGTTCAATCTACATTTTTAACATTTTTTTTCATCTACTACTTTCAGTCTTCAGCAATCAACAACATAATGAATCAAACCCTGATTCTTTTTGTGTGCCAACAGTCATGGTATAAATACTCCCATCATGGCCAATTTCAAGCTAGCAACATGATGTCACTGAACAAGGATTTGGTAAAAGATGCACAGGAGAACATTATTATACAGTATTTCCACCATGCAATTATAGTGGGCTTAAATAACTCCAAGAGCAAGCATAATAATCAAATGTAATAAAGCAATTAGAAAGTAATGAGTTTTGAATATTACCTTTGTTTCTAATGTAATTTCTTTAACTGTAAATTTATGTTATTTGTTTTTTAATGATGATGGAGTAACAGTCTGCTCTCTTAATTTATGAAAATTAAAACAACTAACTCTCATGGGTGGTACAAACCAGCTTCAACACTCCACTCTTGTGTCAGCCAAGGCTTTTCATTTCAAACCCTCTTTCTATCTCTTATAATCATTTTCTTCCAGATGCCCACTCAATTTTGCCTTTCCCTTGAGCAATTCTTCTGACAGTTTTTTCTACCTGAATATTCCACTCTATTTTTTTCAATCTTTCCATGATCTGATCTTAATGTTATATCATTAGAAAGACTATGATTCTTTCATATACTAACATAGCATGTGTCAAAATTTTCTATAATTTTTCAATAACTGTAATACTTAGACTCCAAGTCAATGCACCCCTAAGGGTGGAATTTTAATTTTATTGGTATACCACGGAACAAAGATAATTTGCAGAAGATCGTTATAATTACATGATATAGTTGATACAAATAGTTTTGTAATTAGCATGTTCTGGGCTTGTAAGTATAACTATTTGTAGCTCTCTTAACCTTGGTATTAACAAACCTACTAAGTAATTAAGTTTACTTTTATTGATATAGTCTAAAGCACCTTTTCTGGCATGAGCCTACTTTGCTCTCTGTGGTCTAGCCATTGTGAACTACATTTCCTGAAGAATGCTATACTCCCTGTAGCCTTCAGCTTGTTGCCCAAGTTGTTCTATCCAAAGCACCCTCCCCATTCACTATCCTTACTCCTGGAGCTTAGCTTCATACCTCCCAGTGTCAGATGAGCTAGCACTTTCCCTGAGAAACCTCACCTCCTCTTTCTGAATTGTCAAGCCCCTCAAAGGCACCTTATGGCATCCTGTGCTTATTCTCATCTCACTTCACTGTAAATATCCAGTCACATTTCTACACCATTTGGTTGGGACTCCACCAAGTTGGGGAGCCAGTCATCCTTGTTCATTAGCATTTTCAGGCACCGAGAATGATGCCTGGAACTTTGTTGGCACTGCGCAAATGCTGCTGGAGTGCAATGCTGATAAATCTGAGGAGGGAAAACCAGAGCCCCGAGACTATGAACATGCTGCCTGTTTGCTTCTCCCTCAGGTTATAATGTTGTATAACTGTATAATGTTGAAGTTCTCTTAAAGAAGACATACTATTATGTATTAAAGATGGGGGCGAGAGAGGAGAGACAGGAACTTCCTCCTAAAACTGCATATAATATGAAAATATAACTAATACAACTACTCTCGAAAGAGCAACAGGAAAGAGGACTGCACCAAACTACATACAACTGGAGACAAGAGCCGACCTCACAGAACAGGGTAACGTACTAAAGCTTTGGCCTGGCGGGATCTAAGCCCTTGCCCCACCACAGCTCACCGGTGTGAGGAAGAGGAATGGAGCAGGGGGGAGTGAAGAACTGTAACTGCTGAATACCTAACTCCGGAGATCTGCTCTGGGAGCACAAACCTACATTTCATGGTGCCTGCATGATACTCTCGTAATTAGGGGGTTGGAAAGCTAAGACAAGCAGAATTCCTGGAGAGACTAAGATCCCAGCTGCCTGGTAAAGCAGGGATCCATATCCAGCTGCTCTGGGACAAAAGAAAGGCAGGCAGTCTGAGAGACTTCCTAATAAAGAAGCCCTTAGCAAGAGAGCTGCTAAAGGGGCGAGGATGGCACAGAGCTTACTCCACAGGAGAAAGGACAGGGACAAAAATTTGCCAGGGTGCACTCTGCCTAGCAGGTTGGGAGCTTTTATGATCTTCAGGTGCTCCAGCTCCCTGGCTGCCTACACAGCTCCAAAAACCCCTTTCATGATAGGCAGCCTACTGTGCCTTTCATCTAGCCAGCCCCACCAGGCTTGCAAACTGGGAAAGACAGTGGAGACAGGTATAGCAGCCAGGAACCAGGAAACAGCTCCTCCCTTCCCCTAGGCACCAATACCACTACCCTGCAACCTCCGACATTGATTCAGGGGCTGAGCTAGAGCTCCAGAGAGTAGAGCTTCTGGGCAATAGAGGGTACCATACAAAAAAATGAAATGCCAAAGAAACCTGATCCAGAGTAAAATTATTAATACAACTCCTGAGGAAGATTTAAATGATATCGACCTCATGACTCACCCTGAAAGGGAGTTCAAAATAAAAATCATTAACATGCTCATGGAGGTATGGAAAGATATTCAAGAACTTAGGAATGAATTATGGTCAGAGATCCAATCATTGAAGAGCACAATGGATGGTATTAAAAGCAGATTGGATATGGTGGAGGAGACGATAAATGAAATAGAAACTAGAGAAGAGGAATACAAAGAAGCTGAGGCACAGAGAGAAAAAAGGATCTCTAGGAATGAAAGAATATTGAGAGAACTCTGTGACGAATCCAAATGGAACAATATTTGCATTATAGGGGTACTAGAAGAAGAAGAGAAAGAAAAAGGGATAGAAAGTATCTTTGAGGAGGTGATTGCTGAAAACTTCCCCAATCTGGGGAAGGAGATAATCTCTCAGGCCACGGAGATGCACAGATCTCCCAACACAAGGGACCCAAGGAAGAAAACACCAAGACATATAGCAATTAAAATGGCAAAGATCAAGGATAAGGACAGACTATTAAAAGCAGCCCAAGAGAGAAATAAGATCACATACAAAGGAAAACCCATCAGGCTATCATTAGACTTCACAACAGAAACCTTACAGGCCAGAAGGGAGAGGCATGATGTATTTAATGTAATGAAGCAAAAGGGCCTTGAACCAAGATTACTTTATCCGGCAAAATTATCATTTAAATTTGAGGAGGGATTAAATAATTCCTGGATAAGCAAAAGCTAAGAGAATTTACCTCCCACAAACCATCTCTACAGTGTATTTTGGAGGGACTGCTATAGATGGAAGTGTTCCTACGGTTTAATAGCTGTCACCAGAGGAAATAAAACCACAGTAAAGAAAGTAGAACAGATAATTACTAAGCAAATGCAAAATTAAACTAACTATCCCCAAATTCATTAAGGGATAGACAAACAGTACAGAATATGATACCTAATATATAAAGAATGGAGGGGGAAGAAAAAGGAGGAAGGAAAAAAAAAAAGAACCTTTAGATTGTGTTTGTAATAGCATATTGAGTGAGTTAACTTAGACTCTTACATAGTAAGGAATTAACCTTGAACCTTCGGAACAATGAATCTGAAGCCTGCAATGCCAAAAAGTACATACCTATCCATAATCACACTAAATGTAAATGGACTGAATCCACCAATCAAAAGACACAGAGTCACTGAATGGATAAAAAAACAAGACCCATCTATATGCTGCCTACAAGAGACTCACTTTAAACCCAAAGACATATATAGACTAAAAGTGAAGGAATGGAAAAAGACATTTCATGCAAGTAATAGGGAGAAAAAAGGAGGAGTTGCAGTACTTATATCAGACAAAATATACTTCAAAACAAAGAAAGTCACAAGACACAAAGAAGGACATTACACAATGAAAAAAGGGTCAATCCAACAAGAAAATATAACCATTATAAATATCTATACACCCAACACAGGAACACCTACATATGTGAAATAAATACTAACAGAATTCAAGGGGGAAATAGAATGCAATACATTTATTCTAGGAGACTTCAACCCACCACTCACTATGAAGGACAGATCAACCAGACAGAAAATAAGTAAGCAGACAGAACAACACATTAGAACAGATGGACCTAACAGACACCTAGAGAACTCTACAGCCAAAAGCAGCAGAATACACATTCTTCTCAAGTGCACATGGAACATTTTCAAAAATAGATCATATACTAGGGCAGAAAAAGAGCCTCCGTAAATTCAAAAAGATTGAAATTGCACCAACTAGTTTCTCAGACACCAAAGGTATGAAAATAGAAATGAATTATGCAAACAAAATGAAAAATCGCGCAAACACATGGAGGCTTCACAACATGCTCCTAAATAATCAATGGATCAATGACCAAATAAAAACAGAGATCAAGCAATATATGGAGACAAATGACAACAATAATTCAACACCACAAAATCTGTGAGATGCAGCAAAGGCTGTGCTAAGAGGAAAGTATATTGCAATACAGGCCTACCTCAGGAAAAAACAATCCCATATGAACAGTCTAAACTCACAATTAATGAAACTAGAAAAAGAAGAAAAAATGAGACCCAAAGTCAGTAGAAGGAGGGACATAATAAAGATTAGAGCAGAAATAAATAAAATTGAGAAGAGCATAACAATAGAAAGGATCAATGAGAGCAAGAGCTGGTTCTTTGAGAAAATAAACAAAATAGATAAGCCCCTAGCCAGACTTATCAAGAAAAAAAGAGAGTCTACTCACATAAACAGAATCAGAATTGAGAAAGGAAAAATCACTACAGACAGCACAGAAATACAAAGAATTATGAGAAAACACTATGAAAAATTGTATGCTAACAAACTGGATAACCTAGAAGAAATGGACAACTTTCTAGGAAAATACAACCTTCCAAGGCTGACACAGAAAGAAACAGAAAATCTGAACAGACCAATTACCAGCAACTAAATTGAACTGGCAATCAAAAACCTACCTAAGAACAAAAGGCCTGTGCCAGATGGCTTCACAGCTGAATTTTATCAAACATTTACTGAAGAACTAATACCCATCCTCTTTAAAGTTTTACAAGCAGTAGAAGAAGAGGGAATACTTCCAAACTGATTCTATGAGGCCAGCATCACCCTAATACCAAAACTGGGCAAAGATACCACAAAAAAAGAAAACTACAGACCAATATCTCTGATGAACAAAGATGCAAAAATATTCAACAAAATATTATCAAATCAAATTCAAAAATACATCAAAAGGATCATACACCATGATCAAGTAGAATTTATTCCAGGGATGCAAGGATGGTACAGCATTCGAAAATCCATCAACATCATCCACCACATCAACAAAAAGGACAAAAACCACATGATCATCTCTATAGATGGCGAAAAAGCATTTGACAAAATTCAACATCAATTCATGATAAAAACTCAACAAAATGGGTACAGAGGGAAAGTACCTCAACATAATAAAGGCCATAAATGACAAACCCACAGCCAACATCATACTTAACAGCAAGAAGCTGAAAGCTTTTCCTTTATGATTGGGAACAAGACAAGGATGCCCACTCTCCCCACTTCTATTCAACACAGTACTGGAGGTCCTAGCCACAGCAATCGGACAACACAAAGAAATAAAAGGCATCCAGATTGGCAAGGAGGAAGTTAAACCGTCCCTGTTCGCAGATGACATGATTTTATACATAAAAAACCCTAAAGAATCCAATCCAAAACTACTACATCTAATATCTGCATTCAGCAAAGTTGCAGGATACAAAATTAATATGCAGAAATCTGTAGCATTCCTATACATTAACAATGACATAGCAGAGAGAGAAATCAGGAAAACAATTCCATTCACAGTTGCATCAAAAAGAATAAAATACCTAGGAATAAACCTAACCAAGGAAGTGAAAGACCTATGGTCTGAAAACTACAAGACACTCATGAGAGAAATTAAAGAAGATACCAATAAAATGGAAACACACCCCATGCTCATGGATAGGAAGAATTAATATTGTCAAAATTGCCATCCTGCCTAAGGCAATCTACAGATTCAATGCAATTCCTATCAAAATACCAACAGCATTTTTCAATGAACTAGAAAAAATCGTTCTAAAATTCGTATGGAATCACAAAAGACCCCAAACAGCCAAAGCAATCCTGAGAACAAGGAATAAAGCTGGGGGCATTATGCTTCCCAACTTCAAGCTTTACTACAAAGCCACAGTACTCAAGACAATTTGGTACTCGCACAAGAACAGACCGATAGAACAATGGAACGACTAGAGAGCCCTGATATAAACCAAACCATATATGGGCAATTAATATACGATAAAGGAGCTATGAACTTACAATGGGGAAATGACAGCCTCTTCAACAGCTGGTCTTGGCAAAACTGGACAGTTACATGCAAGAGAATGAAACTGGATTATTGTTTCACCCCATACACAAAAGTAAACTCGAAATGGATCAATGACCTGAATGTAAGTCATGAAACCATAAAACTTTTAGAAGACAATATAGGCAAAAATCTCCTGAATATAAGCATGAGCAACTTCTTCCTGTATGCGTCTCCTCAAGCAAGAGAAACAAAAGCAAAAATGAACTCACGGGACTACATCAAACTAAAAAGTTTCTGTATGGCAAAGGACACCATCAACAGAAGGAAAAGGTATCCTACAGTATGGGAGAATATATTTGTAAATGACATATCCGACAGGGGGTTAACATCCAAAATATATAAAGAACTTACATGCCTCAACACCCAAAAAGCAAATAATCAATTTAAAAATGTGCAGAGGATATGAAGAGAGAGTTCTCCAAAGAAAATTTCAGATGGCCGACAGACACATGAAAAGATGCTCCACATCACTAATCATCAGGGAAATGCAAATTAAAACCACAATGAGCTATCACCTCACACCAGTAAGAATGACCACCATCCAAAAGACTAAGAACAACAAATGCTGGCGAGGATGCAGAGAAAGGGAACCCTCCTACACTGCTGGTGGGAATGTAAGGTAGTTCAACCATTGTGGAAAGCAATATGGAGGTTCCTCAGAAAACTAAAAATAGAAATACCATTTGACCCAGGAATCCCACTCCTAGGAATTTACCCTAAGAATGCAGCAGCCCAGTTTGAAATAGACAATCAATTACAGTGGCTGCACCAGTTCATTGGAACAGCACCTTCTACATTCCTGACAGCCCCTCCAGGGACCCAGAAAGCTGTTCAAAAGCCATGTCTAACTATGCAAGCCAGCAAAGAAGGGACTCTAGTCACCAGAATACAATCGCACATTTGCCTGCCTTATTCCATCAGCTTAGAGAAATTCAAACACTCCACCTAAAATAACAACAGACATCTTCTAACCATGGTTTGCCAGGAATAGAGGAGCTACATTTCCTCCATCATGTGAACTAAATGTGAAAATAAAGGAAATCTTGACAAGACTTTCTGACTGTCCAACCTGATATACTTATTTTGTAGATAAGGAAAAGTTATAACGCATTATGTCATTTGTCAGACACACTGTTTAATTTGAGTCTCAATTCCAGGTGTCACAACCAGAAAAGAGAAAAATGATGCTTTTCATCAAGCAAGTCAAAAAAGGTTGTGTCCCCCTCCTCACATTCTCACTGGAAGACAATCCTACTCAAATTTGAAACTGAAGCCTCTCCCCCTTTTCAGTACTGACACCTAAGAACAGCACGGCATTAAACACTACTACTGCTAGTATAAAAGGACAGGGGTTTACATGAGAACATGTGCTAACAGTTGAACTTCAGGCAAGGAAAGGCCATTATTTATAATAAGCAGATCTACTTCTATATGATTAACAGAAGAACAGTGAATTAGTGTTGTTCTTTTAATATTGTTTAAATGGCCTCTACATGTGGTGTGAAGCCAAGCCAGGCAGAGTGGTTAACACAAAATAAATGTCAGTCCAAGGTAGGTTTCTGAGAAACATTTTCACCCAGAGTAAATTTGCTTAATTAATGGGCTCAAAATGGTAAGCTCTGATAAGCCTCTGCTGTATGATCTTATTTTATTTGAGGAAACAGGACACAGCCCGATTTAATGGGATTTTCTTCAGAGACGGTAAAACTGGTAAGCTTCTGGATAATCATGAGCCATTTTAATGATTTCTTCTTTTCCAATGTAGTTCATGTCCTAGGTTATTTGGGGAGATGGATGGGAAAGTTTGAAACTAGAATGGTAGTGTTTTATTACCTGTAGTTTAAACTGTCGGCTCAAATGGTAAGTTGGATTCTTAAGACACAAACAACCACCTTTTCTATTTCCATGGAAATAAGGCTTCATTAAATGGCTGTTTTAGAATCAGTCACCACTAATAGGTCAAACTGTGTTAAAGCAGGTTTAGATGAGAACATGATACTAATTGTCCTGAGACTAGAAGTGCTTTTATAAAGTGGAGGAGCCCACATTTCAGGCATCTTGGTGCTGCCCTCAAAGCAAGCCACAGGCATGAGCAACCCCAGTCAGTGATCCCCCTGGACATTTTTGTATCTGTTAAAAATTAAACTACACAGGCTGAAGTTGTGGGCATAGGGCAAGCTGAAGGCAGACCTATGTGCAAAATAAGTATTTATCACTTACAATACTTGAGATTTAAACTCAGAAGAATAATATTCCAAATTTGTTATCAGCAATTGGGACATCTGTAAATGATACCAGGGATATCTGGACTGGAAAGAGAACAGCGATTTCACATTAATATGGGATAAGTGAGAGAAAGGGTTTTCCATTTTCTGGAAGATTCTTTACATTAAGGTAGTAGGTAACCATTGGAGATCAGATCAGCAGATACCATAGGTACAACCCACCAAGGTCTCCTTTGCTTTACTCAGCTATTTTCAGGCAGTAATGGGAAGTTCAGAAAGTGTCCCCACCCAATATTAGGTTTCTTTTTTTGCTTTTTCAGGAAAGCCTACTGCCTTCCTGCCTTTTCTTCCCCTTTGGTAATGATCACCTGCTAAATTTCTCAGCCTTTTTGTACTCCCCCTGCCTGCTTGTCTCCTCTCCCTAGTAATCCTTACAATATAGGAGAACACTATAGCTCTCTTAGGTCCCACATTCCTTGATACTATAGTCAATAATATGTGATCTCTGGAAAGTGACCATGAGTGACATGCAAATTGCTACAATTTTTAAGTAAAAAATCCTGTAATAACCCTGGACTTCCTTCTAATGAGTGTATATTTTCACCCCACCACATGCACTTTTATGTTTTCATTGCTTATTGCATCCTTATTAATCTGAATGATTTGAGATACAGATTTTGGTAATTCTGGACTCAAACTCTTGTAGCTCTACAGCAAAGCATATCTATATTCTTATTGACTACTAATTATCAATAAGAAAACAATTTGGAAAATCTACATTGGAGTCCACTCTGCTTTCCAGTTTGGTTAACCTTCTTAAAAATGTCCAGAACACTGCAGAGGAAAAAAATATTTTATGTGCAATAAAAATGCCTTCATTGCAGTGTTTCCACCACATATTTTCCAAGTAATTAATAGACTCATTTCAAGAAATGTGTTAAGACTGAAAGAGTCCTGTGGCCAAACTCATTTGGAAAATCATAAATATATTTTCTTTACTGTAGGAATTATCAGAATCTTTAATAGGTTAATGTACACTTTGAAGCACAAAGAAAGTATACAGAATGCTAAATAAAAGAAATTTACTTGGCTATGGAATCTCTTTCTTGTGCAGCATCTTGACAGACCAGTTCTTCACAGAACTCATTTTGGAAACATCCACTTCATTGCACGTTTTTGGGTAAAAATGAAGGTGACCTGGCTGTATTAGTGTGGTGTAAAGAAAGTATGTGTATGGTCATAACCTTCTACTCTACTACACAGTTCACTATTATATCATGGGTGATGGGTAAAACTGTGTCCTCTGAAAAGATATGCTGAAGTCCTCAACTTGGTACTTCTGAATGTGACCTTTCCTGGATATAGGGTCCTTACAGATGGAATCAAGTGGAGGTAATTAGGGTGGGTCTTAATCCAATATGACTGCAGTCCTTACAAGAAAACTTGGATACAGAAACAGACACACACAGAGGAAGACAACAGAGAGACTGCAGGTAGTATTGATAGGGAAATGATTACAAGGTCAGCAGTCTAGTCCAGGTGGCTCCCTTCTGCTTCTCTTCTTTAGCAAAGACAGCAGAAACTCCTGTTCCCCCCTCCCCTTCACTTCCCACTCTTCCAGGCACTCACTTCCTAAACTCACTCCCCATTGCTTGTTTGCTGTGTATGTAGAGATGTTGCAGATACGGAAGCAGAAAGATATATATTGCTCCCCTTGCTTTTGTTTGGGGCTCAGACCTTGGGAAATTACTCCCCTCTGAGCCCACCGGTGTAAAAATAAACTTCAGCACTCCAAGACCTCCAAGTGCCGCTTGGTTCTTCTGCCCAGGTTTGGTGATCCAGTCCAGGTTTTACAGGTTTTTCCGTAACATTATATTTTGTGAAGATGGACACAGAGATTGAAGTGATGTATCTGCAGGCCAAGAAATGCTAAGGATTGCTGGCTTTCACTAAAAGCTAGGAGATATCCAGGAACAGATTTTCGTCAGAAGGACTCAACACTGCTGACACCCTGATTTAGGACTTCTCGCCTCTAGGACTGAGAGAATCAATCTTGGTTGTTTTAAGCCACCCAGTTTGTGGCACTTTGTTATGGCAGTCCTAGGAAACTAACACAGATTTTGCTATTCAGATGTAGGATGCTTCTATAACAAATATCTAAAAATGTGGAAGTAGTTTTGGAATTAGAAGCTGAAATAGTTTGAGGCACTTAATAAAAAGTACTTAATTGCTTGAAGAGATTGTTGGTAGAAATAAGGATTGTTAAAAGTGGTTTTGCTGAGGACTGTCCAGAAATGAGGAATATATTATTAGAAAGTAGAGGAAAGGTGATCCTTGTTATATAGTGGCAGAGAACTTGGCTGCATTACTTCTACTGCTGGAAGACAAGTAGAGCTTGTCAGTGATGAACTCAGATATTTAGCTGAAGAGATTTCCAAGCAAGTGCAGAAAGCACAACCTAGTTACTGCTTGTAGTAAATGCAAGAGGAAAGAGATAAAATGAACAAGGAATTCTGCTTCAAGACTGCCTCATGGTCTATTATACCATGTTTATCACTTTTTGCATCTTTTTCCCTCCACCAGAGGGAGGTATTCCAGTTTAGATATCCTAGTCTGTTCTGTTCACTAATATTCCCAACTGCCCATATGCTCACAGATGCTCAATTAAGTACTCAGTAATGAATAAAACCAAAGCATGGGCCTGAAATTCCCAAATTAGGCCTACTGATTTCCATTCCTAAACTTTCCAACAGACTTATAAAAGATTCCTACTTCTCACAGTTTTTGTAATTAGAAAAATGTAATTCAGCTTTGAATATGAAAACAATTTACACATCTGTAGGTACATTGGGTTTTCAACACAGACATTCATATAAAATAAGGAATTAAAATTTACCTAATAATGGGACTCAAAAACAGGGACTCTGACTTCTTTGAAGGAAAACAATTCAGGAGTTTCAGAAAAAAAGAACAATTTATTTTATAGAGGTGCAAATGCAAGGCAACATATGAAATTGGTTCTCAAGTAAGGTCTTCATATTTTATTTGTAGGAGGAGGTTTGGCAACAGCTGTGTAAACTGTAATAGCATAAATCCTATAAACAGTAATAGAAAACAAAGATCTAAGCCTCCATAGAACACATTAAAGCCATAAAAAGGATAGCTGTCTTTATTTTTAAGTTAATCAAACTGCCACCTTAAATCCCTGTTGTTTTTTAAATGCTGCATAAAATGACACAGACTTTATATGAACAATCCAATATGTTAGGCATTGAAAGCAATAACCAAACTGACTTTGCCCATCCCCATTCTCTTCTCAGTGGCTTTCATAGATGGACATAGCTGTTCTTCTGAGAGCTGACACTCTGCTATCAGTTAGTTAAACTGTCTTCATCATCATTATCTCTACATATACCCTATTTTCCTGCATTAGAGATCTTTACGTCTATGAATTAGGAAGCTATTTTGTAGATGGAAAAAGTCATTATAATTTGAATTCACATAAAACATGTCTAGGAAATATTTATTTACATTCCTCAGATTTACAATATTTTTATTTTTACAAATGTCATGTACCAAGTTAATGTTTACGGAACATACATGCTCTCACTTGTCCATCTGTTGCTTCCAATTTTACATGTTACGATGATTTTTTCATATTAATCTCTTTACATATCTCTTGTATACATTCATTCTTGGTGATCCTGTTCTTGCTGACTTACTCATTACTGTCTGCATGAACTATTTTGTTCAGACTCTTCTAAGTTGGCACTCTAATCCTCCTGCCTTCTTTCCCCCACGCCTCATGACCTCCAAGCTGTGGTTCAAGGGCAGTCCTCTCCCCAGTGTTCCACTTGGCCAATGAGGCTCATTCCTCATATTCCTGCACAAACATTCTGACATGTGCCAGGCCTTCCCCAACTCCTATAGGTAGAGTTATTCAGTCCCTCGCTTCATTCTATTTCTATTTTAGCATTTGGGCATAGCCCTGTGAAATAGCTTATTGTATTGTAATTACATTTGGGGGCCTGTCTGCTCTGTGAGACTGTGTTCTTCAAGGCAGGGACTGTGTCTTTTTTTTACACTTCCATTTCCAGTGCTTTGATCAGTACCTGATACGGCTTAGAGCTTCAGCAAATATTTATTGAACCAACTAATCAACAAGAGGAGTTCAAGAAGAAAAATCAAATCAATAGTTATTGGTGTTATTGCCATACTAAGTCAAAGCATTATGGTAAATAAATAGACTGACTTATACAGCCATCTTTATTTCTTCTGGTGCAATTTTAGGAGTCTAATTCAGTATAGCGAGGTATTATTTGGCTGGACTGCAGAACAGAATTGTGCATGTTAGCCTTTAAAGCAGTTTTCAGAGATCAATGTGGCTATATTTATTTCTATAAAAATTTCCCTCGATTTCTAACATCTAGCAATGCTTTCTTTACTTAGTCAGCTTCTTCTTAGTCTTCTCTTATGAAATTATGGCAAGAGAATATGTTTTTTTCTCTGTAGATAATACAAACAGGGTTATCCGGTAAAAAGGGCTCAAAACAAACCCTCCTACTATACTGATGGATTAGCAAGATAGGGAAAGCAAATTTAAAATTTTAAACTTTAAATTTAATTAGTTGCCACATTTATGTTTTGTTATTTTCTTATTTTACTTTCTAATGTAAAATTTTAGATACTAAAAATGTAGAAGGACAAAAAACTCCTACTATCCACCAATTAGCTGCAACAATTATTAGTATTTTAGTGTCCTAATCTTTTAAAATAAAGCTTAAACAACAACAAAACAAAAACTAAAAGGTAATTCTAGGCTATTTTTTCAAGTGAGAGAGTGAAGACATGCTGGGGACCTAATGCCATGAGAATCGGAAAAGCAGGCAGCTTACAAAGGTCCCAGAGAAAAGTCACGGTCTGCCTGGTGTGAGTGAGACCGCAAGCACCCACAGGCGGGCATTTAGTCTGATGTTTACAGGGTGAACAACAGGACTTGCCCTAAATTGGAAATGATGGTGGTCACTCCAGTGTTTCTCCCTGGTCAGGAGTTGTCACTGAATCACAACCTTTAACAAACTAGGCCTGTCATAATAATTGCAGGAAGAAGCAATGGAGGGCCCGTGGCCCCCTCATCCCTTTAAAAGGGGGCTATCCCCTCTGCCTTGAATTTGTTAATGAATGAAGGTTGTGTTTATTTCTACGAAAAAGATGTTCAGTGACTTTTATATGAAAGACAAGCTAAATCATCTTCATTGTTTCATTATTCACTCCTTCATTCACTTAGCTCCTCTATCTTCTCCTCAGAGTGTACATACAGACTTATAAGTGAATGATGCTAACACAGAACGAGAAACTGAGTGTCATGAGAACATCTGCAGAAATGAATGGATTATGTGGGTACTATTTCTTTGATGTCTATCTAGATCTAGAGAGGAATTCAATTAGGATGCTGCTACAATAGTCTAAAAATAAGAATGAAACTATAAGAAGCACAGTGAAAGTGGGAAGGGTATCGCGCTTGATACACTTTGGGCTGCCGAGCCGACCTGACCTTGCCCATCACCTCTGCTGAATGCCTGGACCTAAGTGACCAATGTCACTCTTCTGCAACCTATATGGTAGGAATAAAGTGGGCAGCTGAATCAAATGTGTCCATCCAGAGGCTAAGCTATGACATTCTTTCCTCTAGAATTTTAACTAAGAGGAAATACATAGACAGCATGACAGAAATAAACTTGTAGACTTCAAATAAGTTTTTTAAAGTAAAATATTATAGGGAAGATTCAAGGATTTCATCTGCTGTGGTCCCACAAGGCTGTCTTGAATCCAGAATTACCCTATTAGAGCCCTACTGATTTCACAGTAGTCAGTGGTTCCTATCCTGGTTGACTTCCACAGTTAAAATCTTTACCCACCCCCTCACTGCAGCTTACTTTCCTTGAGCTTTTTAAGGGAATTTCTGATTTTAATCAAAAAGCCTGGGCTTGAATAGATAGTACTTGCTCAAGTAATTATCTCCCTCTAGCATGCTCATATTTGTTTCTCAGTGTAACCTGTGAACTCTAATAACCAGAGGGGGTAAAATTTAGTACTTTATTCTCACATCTAGTTTATATATTGGGACACTACAGAGCTTACTAAATTTTTGTTAAGATAATAAATAATGCATATGAGAGACACTGTGGAGAAAGAATGTTATTTGATTGGATGAAGAGAAAAAAAGCCAAAAATGATTTTGCAATTCAATTAATTTGCATTATAATCCGTCTGATTGGTTTCATTTAAATATGTGCTAGGGAATTTCCTGCTTTTTAAAAAGTATAATAATCAACCACATATTGAAAATATGAGTTATTAAGAACCTAAGAGAGTTTGTGAATTAATGAATTTAAATTACCTGGAGCTTAGTTCAACAAGAGTGGCAAAACAGCAATTTCTTTTCACAAATACAAGATAAGATTAGAGGATGGATGTTTGGATTCCTCTGGGATGTGAGATTAAATTGGCAGAACACAGAAGTACAGCTTTTATTTATCCCTTAGGGAAGCAAACCTTCTGGTAGTGCCCTAAATTGAGACCAAGTGACCACCCACTCTGAAACCATCCTTTTAGCAGATTGAAGGGCTAATATTGATGATTGCCCAACATAATTATTTTATGCTACTTAAAACTATTTTTAAAAGTCAATATACTTTGTGTAAGCATGAAAGGACTGCAATAAAGAGCAGCAAAGGAGTAATTTGTGACAAATACCTGCCATTCCCAGGGGCAGCCTTTTAAATAGCTGTTACATAACATGGATTATTCTAACAACCTAGTTGATAAAGGCATGACTGGCTGCTACTCTTAAAGATGATAATCTTCATTCCCCTAAACCATGAAAAAAATATGTGGGAGAAGCAATAAAGATTTTCATTTCGTTCCTGAAATTCATTCCAAACACATGCGATATTAGAAGCATACGATAAAATACACACATACTCTAGTTTTACTATGATGATTGTAGTGAGTTAAATATTGCAGTGAGTTAAAAATAATTTCCTTTTCATAAATCACATCCAATGTGTTAATATTTTATAGAATTATTTTGTTGGAATCATTTATGATACTATAACACTGTCATAAAATACAAATATAATTAACCCTTCGATATATAAAAACTTAGAATCTTTACTGTGCTAAAATTGTAATCTCTCCCTTTCTCCTACACCATTTTAAGCACTTTTTTTCTTTCTTTTGACACATTTAAATGAAGACACCCTTTAAGAATCCATTCAGTTGAAGTCTCAGAGATAGTATTGATTTTTAAAGTGGCTTGTATCATTCAGGTTAGTTGGACACACTGGGAAAGTTTCCAGACCTTGGCAAAAACCCAAACTGAACTTTCCTCCAAAAAGTCAGGAAGAATTTCATTAACCTTTTAGTAAAAAAAAAATGGTGTACTTCTCATTTGTTCAACTCTAAGGCCATATATTCCCAGGAGAACAAAACAGGCAGACCAGACCATAGTACGATCTTTATTTACATCAGGGCTTATATTTGAAAAAAGTAAAATGCTAGGATTGTCTCTACAGTCAGTAAGTGGTTATCTCCATCCTTCATACTTTACATACATGTGACACTGTATGTTGATAATATTCTGCAATGATTTGATCACTGGAGCTCATAAGGCGACTGAGTCAATACGAAATCTTGAGGTTCTTTCTCACATGCAAATGAAGATTAAGTGAAAGGGGGAAACTAATACATGTGAGCTTAAAATAATTTCATTTTTGATTATAAAGTGAATATAAATATGACTGGACAAGGCAGAAAATACCAGAGCAGCTAAGTTAGAATTAAATAAGTAGGTGAATTCAGGCCAAACTTGTATTGCCAGTGTTCTGCAAGGGTTCGTTCCATCAAGTGAATTTCCCAGATGTTGATCTCATGACATATTTTCTCAGACTACAAGTAGAATGAAACTAATCACAGAACTGCTTCATTTATGTCGAAATTAAAGGTTGTTTGGACAATTATTAATGAATCTCAATACTTTCTTAGATGCAAAACTTTACTGAACTGAATATTCAGGTTGAGGCAGAATTTTATGCTGGGGGAGGAAAAAAAATGGGATAGTTCCTCTGACAATTTTGTGTGAGGTATTCCTCTCAGAATTTTGAGTTTGCAAGTTTAATGTGAAAATAATGAAGAAAATATTTAAGGGGGGAGAAGGAAAAAAAAGATGGGGGAGGTGTAAGAGATCCAACACAATAGCTGAAGTATGATTCATCTCTTTCATTTCATACCAAAGCATTTAATTCATGTATAATTTCCAGTATTTGTTTCTGTTTAAGAGAAAAAACTGTGAGTTCAAGCATTATACATTATAAGTTCCAATTGATCTTCTTTGAACATCACAGCAAAGTATCCAATTTTTAAGTTTCTTTATAGACCCTAGAATGTACATTTTTTAAAAGTTGAATGAATGAAGATGAAATGGACTCTTTTTGATTTCTGTGACTTTCATGTCAATTACTGTACTTAACTTCCTTGTTAGACTTTGCACATCAGCAGGTAGTAGAGGTTCTGCTACATAGCTTTCAATATATCCACTTAGAAACTGCCCTTTGAACTTAAACTTCTTGCTCTTGCATCAGTAAAGTGATTCACATTACAAATGTCTGCATTAACTATGTAAGAATCCAATTTTATTGACACAGCTATGTATCCATTCAGTCTCATTGGAAAATGGAGTTCATTGTCCCTGTAAAGAACATTAGCCCAAAATGAAAAGGATTGCTAGTAGCTATCCTATTTTGTGTGTCTGTGGGTGATGCTGTGGTGACATTGTGAACCTCTGATGTTCTTTAGGTAGCTGTCCGCTGCTCATTCCAAATTTGTCAGGTTATTTTGCACTTGGTCTGACCTTAATGTCCAGAATGAACTGCTGAGCTATAAAGTGTTCTGATTTTTCAATGCTTTGCCAAAATCTTCCCCCCATCCCTGCCACCTTTAAAATAACAAGGTCAATCACACAAAAGAAAGATGGCAAAATTTCAGGTCCAATGATGCTGATTATTAGCATAACATGTACAGTTCAGCATGACATCAACTTGTCCTTGAAGACTATGGCAAATCCAGCTGGAATTCACTAAGATTGCCCAAAAAATCAATTGCGAATGTAAGTGACCATTTTTCTAAAGATACTTTACCAAAGAACATATTTTAATAATCTATTTTCAAAGCAATGGTCACTTAATTAAAAAAAATCACTTCTCAGGAAAACATTGTTGACTTGCATCAGCAATGTCCAAATAAATAAATTCTAGTGAAGTAACCACATTCTTCTAAAATAGACTTCATAAGTTGCATGGCTGATATGTAGAAGCTATGAGGGTGGTAAAAAGACACTATTGGTGGAAAATGGTATACTAGACACCCCAAACCATAAAGAATATTTTCTTCTTATTTGGATCAAGGATAATTCTAGATAAAGGAATGCCCCCCAAAAGGAGTAATTTAAACTCAGCTTCATCTTCCTTTCATTGCTTTAACACTGCCTATGTCTTATCTTTCCTAATGTAATGGTAGCAATACCCTCTCTTCTTACGGTACAGCCTTTTGTAATATGGTCTTATGTACACTCCCATTTTACCTGAAAATACCAGTTTTACCTTAGACCTCCTCAATTCAGTATACAAAGCAAAACGGTATCAAAGTTATAACTCACTCTTCAAAGGGCTATACAGAGACATGTTATGATGTCTAATGCATAAGGACACAAGATTAGTACATAATAGCACAAACTGCAAGGATTAAAATTAGTAAATAATATATATGTATACAGTCTACAGGGAGCTATCCACATAGTAAGTAAATCTTCATTTGAGAATCCTTAAAGGTAGTTAGTAGGGTATAAGTTGTTTTTTAATCATTTAAACACATTTTTATTGAAGACCAGTCATAGGCATAGTGCAATACATACTGAATAGGTATTATATCATAGAACTTTAAAGTAGGAGAAATGTCACCAATGAGCTAACATTTTATATGCAAGGAAAGAATGCCCAGAGAGGGTAAGTAGCATGTCTGAAAGGATCAACAGCTAGTTTAATAAAAGAGAAATAGCACACTGATGTTATGTTTTTTCCACAAAATCATAGCTTGCCTTCATCTGAATACCTAATGCATGCTTTTTATATCTATCTAGAAGATTCTTGCCTTTGGAGTGAAACAATATTAAAAACACTATTGGCAAACATCTTTATATATAAATATATATATGCCTTGTATATATATTATGTGTTAGATAATATTACCATATTTGTTATTTAAATATAATTACCATTTCAAATCCAAACTTTATTTTAATATTATTCATTTCTCCTTATCTCATTTTTAAAGATGTAACTGATCAAAGGGGAAAAATAATGTCCTCCACTTCCAGCAGCAGCTTTTTCTCATTCTTTTTATAGTACTTCTAATTAAAATGTTTGTTGATCTTTCCCTTCTCCCTTTTTAATTCACAGAATTCATTCATATGATGAAGTCTTCAACAAGGCACCCATACAATGTCAGCATGATGCAGCAGAAATTATGTAATTATTCAAACCTGGAATGGTCCCTTGAGTGATGTAATTAATGTTGTACTCAATGATAGAATATTTCAATTGCCTGAGTTAATGGATTTTAAAAAAGTATATTGGAACATATATCCATCCTAATTAGGATAAAGGAAAAGTCAGAAGAAAGTCAGATGAAAAGCATACTAAGAATATTATAAAAATATTATCTACTCTGTGAAACATACCTTACTCTTTCCAAACATTCTTTCTTTTGTGCCTCTGTTTTTGCCACTTATTTTAACCTTTTACCTATCACTATGATTTACCTTTTTTCCCCAGGCATAATACCTGATGTACTCAGAGCTCAATACATGCTTGCTAAGTAAATGAATAAGTATGCTTAATCAATGTAGTAAGCATTTACATGCAACATTAGATATCTTGTACTTTGTAATTCCTTTTCACATATATCAGTGTTATCTAATTGTAGCTAAGCATAAGACTATCCTGGGATTTTTATTAAGAATACAGATTCCCAGAACCCTCTTTTGCAGAGCTTTGGGTTTTGAGCCTGAAGCTTTAAGATTAAAAGTGACCCAGGAAAGTTATATGATCATGTAGAATGACCTAGAGAATTCCATATTTATGTTACATATTTGAAGACCATTAAGAAAATACATTTAACTTTATATTGTTTATATTTTATATGGAGTAATTAATGATTTATTCTAATTTTATGGGGAGGGTCACATCACAGATATTGATGCAATTCCTGTATTTGGGTTCTAGGCAAATGGAGGTTTAGTACATGGCAAAGAACATTATAAAACTTACAACACATGAGGGAAACCAACATCCAAAAATAAATTATGAAATCCAGAAATAGATTCCTGTGAATATAGTTAACTGAGCTTTGACAAAGAAGAGAGGCAATAAATACAATAGAGCAAAGATAGTATTTTCTCACAACTGGTCATCCACATACAAAAATATGAATCCATATCTACACTTTATACTCATCACAAAAATTAAATAAAAAATGGATCATAGACCTAAATGTAAAGTGCAAAATTGGAAAACTCCTAGAAGACAACATAGGGGTAAATCTAGACGATCTTGATTAGGACAATGACATTTTAGATGCAACATTGAAAGTATGATCTTTGCAAGAAATAATTGGTAAACTGGACTTCATTAAAATTTAAAAATTCTGCCCTGTGAAAGGTAGTATCAAGAGAATAAAAAGATAAACCACAGTCTGGGAGAACATTCTCTAAAGATGTATCTGATAAAGGACTGTTATCTAAAATATGTGAAGAATTCTTGAAATTCAACAAGGAAATTGAGAACATGCCTAAAACATGGGCAAAAGACATGAACAGACACTTCATCAAAGAAGATATATATATACCAAATAAGCATATGACTTTAGGGATGCCACTACACACCTATTAAAATGGCCAAAACCCAAAACATGGAAAACAGAAAATGCTGGTGAGGATGTGGAACAATCTACAGGAGCTCTCATTCATTGCTGGGGGGAATGCAAAATGGTACAGCAGCTTTGGAAAACAGTTTGCCAGTTTCTTGTAAGACTAAACATCCTTTTAACATACAATCTAGCAATCACTCTCCTTAGTAGTAACCCAAACAAACTGAAAACTTACGTCCACACAACCACCTGAACACGGATGCTTCTACAGCTTTATTCATAACTACTGAAAGTTGGAAGCAACCAAAATGACTTACAGTAGGTGAATGGATAAATCATGGTATATCTAGACAATAGAATCATATTCAGCATAAGAAATGAACTATCAAGCCATGAACAGACATGGAGAAAACTTAAATGCATATCACTAAGTGAAAAGACCAATCTGAAAAGGCTACATATTGTGATTCCAACTAAGAGCTATGGAGACAGTAAGAAGATTAGTGGTTTCCAGGGAAAAGTGGGGAGGAAGGAATGAGTAGGTAGAGTACAGAGGATTTTTAGGACAGTAAAACTATTCTATATGATAATACAATGGTGGATACATGTCATTTTACATTGTTAAAACCCATACAATGATAATTTAAAAAAATACAATGTATAAGAACAAGAATGAACTCTAAGATAAAATATGGACCTTGAGTGACGATAATGTGTTAAAAGTAGATTCATCATTTGTAACGAATGTGACACTTTGGTGGGTAATGTTGATAATGGGGGAGGCTGTACATGCACGGGATGAGGGAGTTTATGGGACATCTGTATTACCTTCCTCTTCATTTTACTGTGAAACTAAAACTTCTGTAAAAATAAAGTCTATTTAAATGAATTATGGAATTTATTTCATATAGAATAGATACGGAAAAAATATATTTTGAAGGTTTAGAGGTAGCCCACAGTAGGTAGCTGGGAAAAAAGAAAAAGGGATTAGGATTCTAGGATCCTCTAAATTGCTAAGAATCTTCAGGTAGAATCCTTTAGATTTATGAGTCAGGGCAACACAACCAAACGCCATTTTTCTAACATTTTCTGTGATGTTGGTAAGAAAAGATGATGAAAATCAAATTGTAAACACAACTCCCTTTTCTGCTTGATTTGATGGATCAATGGAGATAAAGATAAACACTGGATTCAGAAAAGAGGTAGGTCTCAGAAGAGTCATTAGCACTCACTTGAGCTCAATATTTATCTCTGTCTCCTTACTGGTAACTACAAAAGTAAACTGCATTCATTTCCTTAATATTACATGTGGGATGATTAGGATCTAGAAAAACAAATATATCGATGGAAGAGCTGATGCTTTAACAGAATGCTCCTGCTAGATGGCCCATCAGAATTTAAAAACCTGGCTTGTAAGACACTACACGTGTGAACAGAGTAAGATAGTACATTCCACAGGTTCAAAGCAATGTTTCATGCAATTAGAGAAGGCAGGCAGAAGATATGATGATCTGTGAACATGTATTTTATGAGGACATTACACAATCTCATTTAATTTGCCAACTAATCCATAAGATGAGTATTATTGCCATTCACAGAAGAAAAATGTAATGTCCAAAGGTCACATATTACATAGGAGACTAAGCTAGATCTAGAGGGGATACCTAAATTTTTCAAACTTACTATGACCAGTGACTTTTAAAGGTCTTTGGAAAAGCAAGACCACAGCTTGCTAATATATTACATGCCTAATGGCATGTTTACCCTCCATACATTAAAGTCTTTTCTAGTGGGGAATAAAAAGAGGGGAGAGTATGAGAGAAATGTTGAGAAACCACCCAAACTAAAAGCAGGCAGCTGCTGGAAATTCTCCTACAATCTCCACATCTCCCAGTTTAACCATCATGTCTCACAGGGAGCTTTCTCTGACTCCCCAGAGTAGGTCAGGCTGCCAGCAGGTCACTGCAACACTTTCAATCAGCTGTTTGGTAGGCTTATCTTCTCACTAGTAAACTTTTGAGGTAAGGGATCATGTCTGCTCCATGAACACACAAATCCACCACCATGGCTTTATTCCCAGTGCTAGAACAATTTGTAAACATTCAATGAATACATGAAATGTGATTTGAAATCATGAAAGTAGTGTTGCTTCTACTCTAAATATCTGTTTTAAGCAAGATTCTTGCCCTGAAAAAAGGTTCCAAGTATCCTGCCTCCATCCTCTCTACCTTTTGCAAGCCTTATGAAGTTGATGCATTTTTCACATTTAACTCCAAATGTAACTTGGGTTTTGTTTAACCAACTGTTTTGGTAATTGGACTTCAAACAGTGAGAATTGAATCTAAGGTTAATGTATCAAACCAGAGCTATGGCCAAATCCTTTCTTCTACAACAATCCATATCCTTCATATGACCTTTGCAGAGAATGGATTCCCAGCCAGCTGTTTGATTAAATCCTCTGTTCCCACGAAGAGGGAAGTCACTAACAAGCAAAGGAAAATAAGGCACTAGAGAAGAGCAATCTCACCCCATGTCAAGGCAGTCATAATTTGGATCGATACAATCATCAAAAGCACCTACAAAAACAAAAATAATTTCTAACCTCATCCAAGGACTCTTGCACCCTATTGTTAACAAAAGGCAATATTCTACCACCCACAGAAGCAGCTTAATGTTCCCTGCCACTGTGGAAATGTTATATTGCACAAACGGACCACACTGTGACTATTGGATTAAGAAGCATCTACAGAATCTCAGACCATCAAATACAGGAAACTACAGGTGTTGAGCACAGAACAGAGAGTGCCAACTGTATTGATTTCCACAGTGCTCAAGGCAAATGTTTCAAAAAAAAAAAGAAAGAAATTGTTGGAAAAAACATACTAAGTCACTAGCATAAAGGAACAGAATATCTCTTAAACAAACCTGCAGGGATAAAATCAAACTCCCAGATGAAAATCCTCATAGCAAATTCTTGAACTGACTTTAACTGTGGCAGTTTCTTACATCTTGAAATACCAGTTCCTATTTGAATTCCAACTTAGTCTTTCACTAAGTTGTTTGTTCTGTTATTTTAATTTGGCAAAGATTTCCCCCAACCTCTGCCCCAACTAATCTAATAGAATATAATCTAGAAGTTATAGAAAATCATACTGCCATGTTAAAAGTAGAAAAACATTATTATCTATTATGACAAAACATGTGCAAACAATGTTGAAGTGAATGTCATGTTTTTAATCACCCATCCTTTCCCTTACCATGTAGTTTACCATCAAACACACATGCTGAATTACCTTTTGCAATGCACTTCAATCTCTTTTAACTTTTTCCTAAGTATGTCTTACCTTTCCCTATCTTCACAGTTCCTTTTTCCTTCTTTAAGATTCATATGGCAGTATTCTATTTTTCATACATGGTCACTAATATATTGTCATCATCTCCTATCTTACGATATTCATATTACCTATAAAGGTTACAAATGCCAAATTTTATGTAAATTATAAAAATATTTAAGAAATTTTATTAAAGAAAAAAAACCCTATAATAATCACCTAGTATTTATAAGTGAATAAAAAATCATAGCACTTAAAACAATTAATGATTTGTAAATGAATATTTCCAAATCTCTACCACTCAGTTCAGACATTTGCCTTGGGTCATTATTTTTAGTCACTGTTACTCTGTCTACCATCTGTGTATTTCTTCTGGAAGATTGTCTTACTGTGGACTACATCATTTTAATCTGTTAGTGAAGGCTTACATAAGTCTAGTCCATTACATTATTTCCATATCCTGAACACTTCCTGAGGAAATTTTGACTGATGGGGATTGTCCCACAAAATACATATTTGAAATTATTCCCTGAGTCTGACTTAAAACACAAATTTTCAAATTATAAATAAGCTTCTTGAGAGTAGGGGGAGTCTTTTAATATAAAAAAAAACTTTTTTTCTTATTGGATTTAATACCAAACAGAGTCAGGTATTCAAATGCTGGATGAAGACTAAATGAAACTTGAGAGACAGTGGTCAACCATGACATAGAAACTGTTCCATGTTGATCAAGATCGGTCTAGTTCGGTGCCACTTCATCTCAATAAGGTTCACAGGCAGTATACTGCAAGAATGCATTGTGTTAAGTGCTATAGGAGTTCAGCAAAAGTGTAAATAAAGTATTTTTCTGGGATAGGACCATTTTCCATGCCATTATAAAGGGAGATGATAGCCTAAACTGTTATCTTCTGAGTGCTCTGGATTAAAGGAGGATCAAATCTATTTATGATTTTGACATTTTCACCAATACCAAATTGACTTTCATCTTCAAATTTAGTATTTCCCACCTGAACAATAGTTTGGATATTTTCTTTACACCAATTCATTTATATATTGCTTTTGTCACCCCAGAGAATAATGTGATAATTAACCTCAGGCACACACAGGAAAACTGCATAATACATAAATAACTCACAGGAGAAAGCTTTGCAAATGTGTGGGAATGCCAGTACTCTTCACGTGTTGGTCGGTTCTTGCTCCAGCGACTGTAATTGTGTATTCCATTCACAGCCATACCATCAAAGTGACAGAGGTGAATATTCTGGTTCTAAGAGAAGAACTATAAACATGTATATGGATATGGAATTAATAGACCCACAGAGGTCATTGCACCCTTGAGGCAGAGAAATTACTTTCAAATCATTATTATGGCAGACTTGCTTTGGGATAGTTAGGTACCTAGAACCCAGCATAGAAAAAGTTAGCCTCAAATATTAAATGTGAAAAATTTTCTGATTCTCTTCCAGGGAAGTGCTTTCTTTGGAATTCACCAACATAACTCCAGAAATAATTATTGTAATGGTCTTGCCATACTTATTTTTTCATTGTAGTAAAACATACTAACATAAAATTTACTATTTTAACCACTTCTAAATGTTACAATTCAATAGCATTATGTACATTCATAGTGTTGTGCAATCACCACTATTCATTTCCCGAAATTTTTCATCATCCCAAACACTCCGTGCCCACTGAAGACATACTTATTGTATGAATATTCACATGCACACTCAAGCTACATAAAAGGACTGCTGAAACTCTGAAGGAAACACTATAAAAATTAAGCAACCTAAAGTAAAATTAGCCCCATGTGCTTAAGTTAGCATAGCAGAGAGTATACAATTCATGTTATATACTGTTTCATTAAATGTTTGTGCCAAAAGGAAGGAAAAGGGTACCAAGAATTTAAGGCCCTTGATCTTGATCCCAAAGAGATTAACTAAAGAGCTTTGGTTAAAATCATTAAACATGAGTAATTATTTCCCAACAAAGCAATACACATTTTTTTTTCACATAGTCTCAAGACAAAGAGCATTCAAAAAACAAGCCCATTGGGAGAATTAGCTCTGAGAGAAACTGAAATATAGTGGGGAGTCCCCATTTCTGATATAATGTGCTCATATAAATTGTATCAAAAAAGGCGCATCTTAAAACATATTGTTCTCTTTCCAAAGAACCAACATAATAATTGGGGAGCTGTGTTTCTGGGCAAGCCTTTGCTTTGAATAAATCACAGATATGACCAACATGATGGCATGAAAGCAGAGCTATAAAAACTATAAACCTTTGTAATAATTTAAGATAGTAAAATCACACTCCTTTATAGAATTGAACAGCCAGAAGGGATTTTAGAATATTGTCGAAGTCAAGCCCCATATAGTATGCATGAAAAAAACCCATGAATGGAAAAGATGACTTTCTTTTTTTTTTTAATTTACAAGTCTATTGTAGCAATAGGCTATAAAACTGAAGATTCCTTAATCTCAACCTGTTATTTTTTTCCACATATTTCAGTGCTTCTCTTACAATATTTCACCAATTATCATTGTTAATAAGGTATTACACATTTATTACAAACATAAAATGGAGTATATATGTGATATATAAAAATGCAGCTCTAATAGAATATACATAAAAGCTGTATAATACTAACATTTTTGCTTTACTTATATTATGTTCATAAATTGTTTACCTTTTTAAAATTTTGAGACCTTCAGTGGTTTGACTGGAGAACCTTATTATAATTAAGAGTGACCCAGGGAAGTTTGGTTGGAGCACTGATTTTTTCCTGATGATAAAATTTCCCATTGCAAGTAGAGACATTCTAAAATATTTATTATTTATTACATATTGTTATTATTGTAAAATGACCATATAAGTATTTTGATATTTCAGGCTATCTCTAAAAAATTTTAATTAAGAGTAATCAACTCGAACTGATTGCATAACATATATGTAGCTATCTGTAGCCAAAACCACAAACACACACCATCAAGGTTAGCATTAAGAGAAAAATTTATTACCTGCCTCTTTCTTCTCAAAAAGGAAAATAAATTAAAAATTGCTGCTTTAGGAATGTATGTACAGGATAGGTGAGAAATACAATTTTCCTTGCTACCTGCAGGATAATACTGATTAAAGTAGGTCAAGGTCTTTTAAAACATCAGAGAGAAAACCACATCCTTCCAAATCATAAGCCATGCTTGACTATGGATGGGACACATAGGGTGTTACTAAGTGAATAAAGGTTTTTAGAAGTGAAGTGTATATGCTAATTGGGAGTGACAGAAATGGTGAAATGTGAAAAAGGGGTTGCTATATTTTGCTAGCATCTTGAATATATTCTTCATGAGAAAACTACTACTCTGTTCACTTAAAAATGTTTATATCCATGTGAAAAATCTGCATAATTTCATGTGCTTATAAATATGTATATATAGGAGAGGTCTTAATAAATAAAAGCTGAATTAAAAATAAAAAAACTATGCAAAACGAGTGATTTGACAAACAGAATCTGTCCAAATGTTTCAGTTGGCTTTTGCAAAAAGCCTTCTGAAATAACATTTAGGGAATGATTTCCTGACAGGAACTTCTGAAAATGTTTGGGTTTAATCCCCCTTTCCATGTGGTTTATCATGGCAATCGCTAAACAAATGAGTGAAGAAAAACGCATACAGTGAGTGAAGGTATAAAATAATTAACTAATAAGTGAATGACTGAACGAACCAAAATGAGTGGCCATATCTCGGGGTGTACGGGCCTTGTCCGTCCTCTGGGCTATACCTTCAGCCCCGATAACTCACTGGATAACCCACAGCTCACCATGCCCTTCCTGGCTTGAGCCTGCAGCACATTTCTGCTGAACCTTGTCTTGATTTTGCCATTGCAGCCTCCATTATCAACTGACAATCAATAATAAGTGACTATTTATTGTGTCTACACTGAGTACTGAGTGTGATGGTAAAGACATAAAACAAGGACCCTGAGGAGTTTAGTATCTACTTACATAAAGAAGAAATATAAAAATAAACAATAAATATATACTGCTTAACATTGGGAGTCACCACTACCTTAGTGGTATATACAAATTATTGTTATCTTGGATATGTAAAGTATTTTATTAAATGAATAAAACAAGTCAATAGGAAAAAAGAAATGGCCCTAAGGTATTATCAGGGAATTTACACCATAAGAAATTAAATGTACAAAAACAAATGATGTCAATCTTGGTAACAATAAGGAAAATGCAAATTAAAATAAGACATAAGTTTTCATTTATAAGGCCAGAAAAGCATAGATTAATTAGTTAAATAGACCTATAATACCAAATGTTGAGACCTGTGGTTGGTATGTAAATTGGTAAAGTCTGCTAGGAAGGCAACTGGCAGTGTCTATCAAAATTACAATGGTAGAATACGTCTTTGACACAGCAATTCCGTTGCAGGGATTTAATCTTGAGAGACCATCACTTATAATGACAACAGACGCCAATAAGGATGTTCATGCTTTAACATTTGAGTGGTAAAAAGGCGAACCTTACTGAAGGTCCAATAGGAAAGTTGTTTAAAAAAATGTATTTGTATTCTATTATGGAATATTTTGAAGTTGTTAAAAAGACTGAGGTAGAAATTTATATATTATCATATAATCACCAATCAGGCATATGGTTAAATGAAAGAAGTATACGACAGAACGATATATATGTTTATGTAAATTAGCATAGCTGTGTCTATTCCATATCACATACGTATGTATATATGTAAATGCACAGAATGATGCCTGGAAAAATAAATTCCAAACTGTTGAAAATAGTTCTGGGAAGGGAAGTGAGAACTGGGGAGGGAATGAAGGGAGACTAGAATGTTTATTTTTGCCTTGAGAATGCATACATAAAAACTTGTATTTTTTTTTAGGCTAAGATATGCTCAGTGATGGAAAATGCAAGGGACTGATAAAACAGCAGCATCCTAGTATTGGGGCAAGGAGGATAGACAGATAATGGACTGTTCAGTAGGAGGAAAAACAAAAAGCTTACCAAAGTAATTAGAAATATGTATATAAAAGAAGTTTTTGAGAATGAAGCTAAAGCCACAAAAGAGTATCAAGAAATGCCCACTTTCCTTGAATGAAACTATGTGAACCACTATTGATACTGGTTTTTTGGGAGAAATTAAAATGAGCTATTTGGAACATACATATTATTACACGGGAAGTAACCAGGGTGGATGAAAAGGATGACATCAGTGCACCAGCAAAGTGACTTTAGTGCAAAGGATATTTGCCTGAATCTGAGCATCTCTATTTTTCACATTTTGAAAATTAAGGACATAAACAAATGACTGACAGATTTGGTGACTACATCCTCACGTCATTCATGGTGGTATCTGCTATGGTTTGCACTGCCCTGTATCATGGTGTAAGGCATGTCTGGTGCTCATCAATTCCTTTGCTTTTCACCAAACAGTGAGCATTAAATGGATGGGAAGAGACATTGTGAAGATTCTAACACCACGTGCATCCTTAAAAGTAACAGCCGTAAGTAGCATGGTGTTATAACTTCTGTTTGGAGGAGTGAGAGGCAAGCCACGGTCCAAGTGTAACCAAATGGAATCTCAGGCAACACAAAGGCCACCCAAAAGCAGAGAGTAGTATACAAACTGAAAAACAGCACTCTTTGCTCATCTCACTAATAAGCACCAGCAAGCAGTTTGAAGGCTTATGTGATAGAGTTAGTAATAAAAGAACATACTTAAAGCAAACTTTAGGTAAGAGTGGGATAGTACTATCACTGGACACAGGACAGCATCGGAGGTGCAAGAATCCTACCTGACTCAAAACTGAAACTCAGTGGCAGGCAGCCATAGTTAAAACATGCTTTTCCATGGGGACCTGATGCCAGAATCCTATGGAGCAGTATCTAAATCTTCTGCAGCTACGTTTGTTTGTTAAATATAATGTGAATGGATATATCGCTCTCAATTAATTTTGTAGGTTGTCATTCTCAAATAACCCTTTTGTTATCTTCATTAGATCACTGAGAAAAGGAGCAATTCAAGATTATTACAGAAAAACATCCTCTTACTGCCCATTGTAGTAAAGATCCCAGAAAATAAATAATAAAATAATTAATAGGCAACACTTTTTTTACACAGGGTACTTTACAAAGTACCTTCCCTTCAATCACTATTTTCTTTGTCCCTCCATGGCCTTTTTGTTATATATGACATGGCTACAACCTCGTATTTTAAGCCTTTCTGTGAGCACATAGGGCCGATGTGTGCAAAGAGGAAAAGAAAATGCAAGAGAGGTGTCCAACCCTGGAAACTCACACTTAAACATTCACCTTGGAAACGATGACTCAGCAACAGAAGCTTGAACCAAAGTGAACTGTAAACTAATAATTGTCATCACCTGCAATAATTCTCAGAGTTCAACACCGTCAATAACAAAACCCAGAAAACCACAGAGAAACGTTTTCCCAAGTAAGTCCCCACATTGCCTTCTGCTAAGAGATGAGCAAGCTTCTTAAAGGATTCATTTATCTCTCTGATGGGTTGGCTGAAGATCACAATAACTGTGGATATAACC
This sequence comes from Smutsia gigantea, assembly GCA_032199065.1. Classification (NCBI taxonomy): domain Eukaryota; kingdom Metazoa; phylum Chordata; class Mammalia; order Pholidota; family Manidae; genus Smutsia; species Smutsia gigantea. The sequence continues at coordinate 166,239 of JAVSCE010001676.1, forward strand.
ATCCAAGATCAGAAAATACCTAAATTTTGTACTAAGATAATTTTGTTTATGAGTACACTGAACATATTTTGTTTTTATTTGACAAAAGAGTTAATACCCTTATGGATGAAAGACAGATTTATACAGGCTTTAGGATACCTAAATCTAATTCTCTTTCCATTCTTCCAGGTTTGTTCTTCCTGCTTATCCTTCAGCTCTGATCATGTGGCACTGCTCTTTTCTCCCCCGACATTCCTCCAGCCACAGCTAATACGATCAGAATGAACCCTTGTACTCCTTTGGAGTCCCCACCATATTTTTCACTCATCTCATTGCTTACACGGGGCATGTTGTGTCGGAATGAGAGCTTTCTAATGGAAGAGAGCACAGTTTGTCTTTGTATTCTCAGGGCCTGGCACATCATAGCATATGCCCAATAAATGCTTGTTAAATTGTTTGTTAAAAAGAGAGCTAAGTTACCTTACTCAATACCTACTGAGGCAAACAATAGCTATAAACACATTGCATGGAGGTATATTTTCTACTATTAATTAACTTTCAATTATCTTTTCTTCCTCTCTATTGAGAAAATTAGAGTCCTCTGCAATAATTTAAATTCCATTTATTTAAAGTGCCAGCAATAATAACTGTATCATTAAACGGATTTTACTGAGTTCTAACGCATCTCATTTTTAAAAATTTGGATTCAGATATCATGCTTTGGTGTTTATGATATGACTTTCCAGTTGTCCCAATACTAATATACATAGCTTGATAATAAAGAGTTATAAAAAAGGAGTGAATATGCAGTAATTTTTAAAAAATTAAATACTATACTGAATATTTATTATATTTTCACTATTGGGTATGTAGTTCATATTTTAGATTAGTGAACTGTAGAATCTCTTTTAAAACATAATAAAGCTGGCTTTGAATTAGGAATGCTCCCAAAACACTTTAAAACTCACTTTCAACTCTTAAATGCAATGCTATAATTCTAATAACCAATAGCAGTTAACTATCTCACCAGGAAGCTACCCCATAAAATGGCATTATGAAGGCTTATATTCCACAGACATTTTTTGTGTACACTCTAAAGCCTCTAATATTACCAGACAATGAAAGATAATATGCCTGGGTGAGAAATGGCAAAATAGAAAACGAGGCAAGTGTCTTGAGTCCTGAATGCCTCTGTAGGGAACTTGGGATAAGGATTAATTACACTGTTCAATGATCTTATATTTTAATTGTCCATATTATTGTTGAAAGTTGCTTTAGATTGAAATAAGGAGTTATTTTACTTTGATATAGGGTGACATTCCAGAAATGTCTGTTTGCAAGTCAACATGGCAAATCATTTTAGCCAGTATAATCTGTTGATGTAGTATGCCCCCTCAAAAAAAAAAATCAGAGGAAGATTTGAAGTCACACGGTATTTGCACTCAGCCATTTACTTATCATAGGAGCCCAGATTATTTACTCACTGAGACTGTTTCCTCATTTATAAAATGAGGGAAGCAGCATATCCTTGCCAACCTCAAAGTGTCATTATTGGGATTACGTATGTTAAACTAAGTATTTTCCAAACTGCAAGGGGCCCTGGAAATTTCCAATCATCTGAGCTTGAATATATAAGCTTATAGGAAAAAGTAAAACACAAAGGAAAGGGGGAGTACTTTTCTGACTACCTACATGACAATTTTCCCCATAAGAAAATGACTCCGATCCTAATAGAAGTGTCATGGATAGAATATATTGACTTTCTTAAATCACTTGGCAATGGATGTTTTCCTGGGTAGCACCATCCCAGGCAAGCTATTTATTTTAGAAAGGAGAAATCAGGGAGCATATGAAAAAGAAGAGGGATGGCATGAGAAAAGCTTGAAGGAAAAATAAAGAGTGTGAGTCAGACAGAGCATCATTGCTCACACCTCATACGGGAAGGACAAGCAAAGCTCCTTTGAACACAAAATAAGGTTTAGTGGCACTAACCACAAAATGAAATAGCAGATAATAAAACTGTTTTTAGAGAGATTAAAACGACAAGGTCCATTTTGCAGCAAGTGTTTTTTACCTGAACTGAGACAATTCTGTTTCAAGCCAACTAAAAGCTAAATAAATCACGCAGTAAAAGCACTGATCGCCAATACAATTAAAGAGGAGGGCGAGAACAATGTTAACCTCACAGTTAAAAGACAAACAGGAGGGTGAATTTAGTGAGAAAGACATGAGGAATGTGATGAAAGAATATGGTTAAGGGGAAAAAATGCCAATCTGAAATGTATGGGAAATTAAAAAGTGGACATCTGAGAATTATTAACTTGCTAAGCAAAAGCAGCCATTTGTTTCTAACGTCTGCCATGTTATGTGGGCTTCCCTGGCAGTAGCTGTTCACATTGTGTCTTGCAGTGGTGTGACCGGAAGGCTGGCCTTCTTTAAACTACTTTGATTTACAGGCAATAGGATAATCAAGGTAACAGAAGTCCCTTCCTCAGCCGACACACTTCAGAATATTGTATTTCACCAGGATGCATCTGATGGGTTGGCTAAGGGAAAGGGACTGAGCAGTAAAGTACATTCCATCTGTGTCTATAAACTGGGGAGCACAATATTTGAGATCATGCTATAGCACCCTGTATTTTTTTTTAAGTTAGAGTGAGATGAATATGGAACTTTAATTAGAAAACATTTCCAGAAATGTAGGTTTGTGGGAAAAGTTGCCTTAGTATCATAACTTGTTCATTCTTTCATCTCAGTTTCCAGCTTTCTCTATACACATTTGAGCAAGCTCCTGGAAATTACTGTAAATTGGGGAAGAGAAATTTCCAGTATTTGTCCCACAAAAGTATTGAGGTAGAAAAATGAACTTATAAGGGATCAAAGAGGAGTGCATTAGATGTTGAATCCACACTTCTTATTTTACAGGTATTATCAGGAGATTTTTTTTTTTTTTTGGTGTGGTGGAATGAGTACCAGATAGGGGATGCTACCATGCCCCAACTTCAACACATACTAGTTATACAACATCGGAAAAATACCTAAGTTTTCTTATACTTAGGTTCACTATGTGCAAACAGGAATAACAACAGCTACCTCTTAGGGCTGTTGCAATGACTAGAATAAGCATAGAAGATTAAATCTATTTCCAGTAAAATTCATGGCACATTACACATGATAGGGGTTCAAAAAATGCTTGTTTAGGGGAGTATCTCCATGACGTGTGTGTCTGTGTATCTCCAGACCTACAACCTAGTTCTTTCAAGTCTAAAAACATTGCTTTTTCTCCCACACAATCATTATTTTCCTCTTTATTAGAATTAATTTTTTTCTTACTGTTGTAACTAGTTAAAATTGTTGGGGAAAATGCCACATACAGTATTTTCATATATTATTGTGTGGTGTTTTGTAATCATAAAAAATGTGATGTCCACATGGGCCATTTTACATTTCATAGAAAAGATATCTCATCCTTGACCACAGTCAGTGTGAACCTGGCCAGTTGTCTGAGAAATCGTCATGGGTCACAAACAAAAGCAGTACCGCTTTCCCTACCCCTGGAGAAAAATACTCTTGACACTCATTTCCTCTGGATCAAGCCATTTGAATCAGCATTAAACTCAGCATCCTCACTAAAAACGATCATTTAGAAACAGTACTAATTAGGAAAGAAACTGCAGTACCTTGGCTGGTGTTAAGCAGGGAAAAACAAATTTAGGGAGTCTGTAAGGGAAAGTTAAAAGAAGAAAGTATGTTCAGTCTGGAGAAACAAAAATATTTAAGCGGATGATGTAATGACAACCTTTCAGATAATTGTGAGTGGTTTTCTGAAAGCTCAACACCACAGGTGTATATGGGTTGGAGGAGTCAGGGTGAGCTATAAGAAATGAGGACTATCCAGAGTTGCAGGATGTTGCCCAGGAAATGAATCTCCTTTTCTGAGAAGACTTTAAGGTTAGGATAAACCTCTCCCTGACTTTCATGAGAATGTACTCTTTGGATAGAAGGCTGAGAGCAGTGAACTGTATTGCCTTCAAAGCCCATATAATTCTTCAGTTGGACTCCAAGTCACCCCTCAGGAAAGGAAATTTACTCCAGTGGCATTGGAAGCCCTAGATATGAGCCTCAAGGTTACTGACCATGGGTAAAACCGCAGTATTTCCAGAATCTCTCACCTGGCCTTAGTGCATCTCCGTATCAATAGGTGTTCCCAAGGAGTGCAGAGAAGTAGTCCATGTCCATATCAATAGGTAATTATGAGGGGGAGCAAGGGCACATCTGGACCAGAAAGGTTGCTGGGGTCCCTTTTTGCAGCCAAGTCATGGGAGATATGGGTGAGCAAAAGTGGACAACTGCTTATAAGCAATAAATGGGTTTCTCCCACTTTATTTCTCCCTTTGGCTAATTTTGATTTCAGAGGTAATTTACCCCAGACTGGGAGACATATTCCCCCCTCCCCCCCAGAGTTACACTGACCATGACTGAAGATGGTCAATAGCATAAGGAGTCAATAGCAAATATGAGGTCATTGGGATTCTCCTGAGAAAACAGGCTTTTTTTAATGGTCTTAACTTTATTTTATTATCATTACTTCATTTTTCCACAAGTTGGCTGTGGCTTACTGGTTTAAGAATCAAATTTGAAACAATTTAGCTTTCAAGAACCAACCATTTAATCCTGGGAAAGTCAGTATCAACATTTTGTTTTCAAATTTTCATTAGAAGAATTCTTTGATCAACTGAGTCTACTACATATGGGTTTTATAGACAAGGCCTTAGAGACTAAGGCTTAAATGTCCCCACTACATGGACTTTAGGATATTCTCCAAAAAGTAATTTCCCACACAACCTAAGGAATAAATAAATCAGGAAGAGAGTACACACATGTATATCAATAAATGACACGAAGTCAGCTTTATATTTGGTAAGATCTTGTGAATTTTGTTAAAATTTTAAAGAAATTTAAGAATTATAGGCTCGTATTCATTTTTATAAAAGATGTAACCGCTGGAATTTAAACACAAAAACTTTCTACCAGCATTCTATATACTTCATACAATGCACTCTGATTTAAATTTTGTTTGTGCTGATATTTTGTAAAATTCTCTAAACTCTGTCAACTAAAATCCCCCATGTTTCTTCTCCTACCTCCTGTTTGCATATAATTAGAATGGAAAATCAGGGTAAAGTTTCCAAGGAGTTGCATTTAGCTTTTGTATTCATTTTGCCAAATTGTAGAAGAGAATTCCATTTTTGCACTGAAAATCTGTGTATATGTATTCTAAAACCAAAACGTACAATGAAGATAGATACAATTCATTATAAGTAAATTCAATTTATAGAACAAAAATTACTATTACAAAATGTGTTTAAGAGCCAACCTATACAGCTACTTCCATGGGCATTGTTTCATCTTGAAGCATTTGAAAGGAGAATCAGTCAGTCTGAACATGTTCATTGAAGGCCGGTTGTATACACAATGCTAAATGATATTCAGGTAATGATTTGTGTAAAACAATGAATTAAGCAATTCATTTACTTAATGCTTAGTGAGCACCTCCTATTTACCAAGTACTCTGAAGTACTTTGATAGGCACTGAGCATACAGCGATAAATAGGACAGGCTACAGCTCACCAAGAAGTTTATAATTCAGTAGTCAAGAGAGCTCATGGAAACATGGGGACCAATCTAAACAGTAATTAAGCAGGTAAAACGTTCATGTAATCAATTACAGGAAATATAGTTACTTGTCAGCACTAAAAATTCAGGGGAGGCTTCACAAGACAGGGACATTTGAACAAGGCTTTAAGAAGGGGTTAATTTGTTTGTGGGATGAAAGAAGAATCATCTCTGTAAGAAGATTAGAAGTCATTAGGTACTAGTTATGTGGAAACTATAAAAACAAAACAGAAATAGACTCATAAACACAGAGAACAGACTGGTGGTTACCATAGGAGAGGGGGGGGATGAGAAGGGATATAGAGATACAAATTTCAAATTATATATTAGTCATAAGGATGGAAGTACAGCATAGGGAATGTAGCCAATAATACTGTATTTTTGTACAGTGACAGATGGTAACTACACTTATCATGTTAAGTATTTTAGTAATGTATATAATTGTCAAATCATTATGTTGTACATCCAAAACCAATGCAATATTGTATATCAATTATATTTCAAGAAAACCAATTTTAAAGCCATTAGGTGCTAGTTAGTGAATGATCATGGAGCAAAAGTGAGGCAGGCTGAGGAGGTGAGAGAGCATTACCTTAGGGCAGTAGCAGGGGGTTTCGGAGAAAAGGCAATGAAGATTCTGATTTTAATATAGATTTTTCTCCTCCTCCTTTTCCTCCCTCTTCTTCTCCCCCTTTCTCCACCCCCACTTCCTCCTCTTATTTCTTCTCTTTAATATTGCTGCTAAATCTTCAAAGAGGTTATGTTAGTCAGGTAATAGTGAAGACAAGTTATGGGGAAGAAGATCGCAGGTGTGCGGAGGGGTGAGAATAAGAAGAGTATTGGTTTTGTGTCATTGTCACACTAAGGCTTTAGTTGGTGGAATGCTTTGTATTCACCATTTTCTCCTTCCAAGTTCCTTTGACACTAGGTTGGAACCCAAAGATTGCATTCTAGTCAATCTAGTGGGCAGAAGTGTTACATAGCTTGTCCTAGGCCATCAAAAGAAATATTTTGACTAACAAGCTGTGTGATTATAAACTGATGAGTGAGTGCCTCACCCTGAGATATACTGGCATGAAAACAGCAAGGAAAAGCAATCATTGTCATACCTCCAAAGCCCCAGACCTCCAAAAACTTCCTCTGTAAACTCCATATCATTCCCCTTCTAGTGGGCTTGACTTCTCTTTTCCCTTGCCTCCCTTGTACACAAACAAATTACCTCTAAAACTCTGCCTTCTTTAAGTTCAGTGTTCATTTCTACAACACTAAAGTTCAAGAACCTGGTCTTTGGGGGTTCAGGAACAGCACAAAGATGCTTCTTTAGTGAACGTGTTTACAAACTTTAGATGAGTTTTACAAAGCTTGATTAGTAGGGTGGAGAACAAATAAGTTTGGTCATTTATGCTAAAACAGCATAAATACTAAGACCCTCAACTTCTGTATTCTAAGCTCTTCCTTTGTATCACTTTTATTTATTGTTTTGTTTACAATAACCTATGAATTCATGGTAACTACATGGCTCTGAAAAGTTCAGAGAGTTTTAGAACAGAGACTCACTTCCTGTCTAGTTATACCAATGGTAATCTTTAATGAACATTGGTTTTAATAAGCTAAAATTTTTTGCCCAGGGAAAAAGTTTGAATCTTTCCAGCCAAAATTTCAATGTAAATACTTAAAGAATCTCAGGTTATTATTTGAAGCATGCAAAGAGCTCAAGGAATAAATATAGACAGGTTGAAGTAACAAAAATAAGAAAAACATTGCCTTTTTTCCTTCTATATAAAACAGATATTTTATATAAATTAAATAAATAAGTGCTGAAATATGAAGACGTGTGGAATTCTGGCAGACTATCCTGAGAGACCTCTTATCTCATCTTTCACTTAGAAGATTTTATAGTGAGACTAATCATGCAATTCAGGAAAAAAAAACTGTGCAGCCAGCAAGTTCTAAATTAAACAAGATCATCTAGAGTTTTGTGCTGAGAGGAAACATCCAACTTGGGATGGTATAAAGAGGCCAGACCTACAATGAGGATGGCTGAATTCCTGACTGAACTCTGCTACTAATTAAGCTCCTGACATTGGTTGAGTCCAATACTGTCATAGAATCTCAAAGCTTTTCATTTTGCCTCTCTGTTAAAAAAAAAAGGAATATAAAATTCTTACCTTGTTTCCTTTCTACTGTTGTCTACAGCAACCCTTGCCCTGCCTTCTACTGTCTCTCAAGGTAGCATGCAAGTATTATCGCTCCATGAATCCTTTCCTGACCTTCTTCCCTTTCCAAGAAAAATGGATTGCTCTCTCCTTTGCATTCCTGTACTACCCTGTTCAGAGACCTAGCACAGCATGCAAAGGCATCTTATTTGCTTATGTATTTGTTTCCCATTCCATTGGTGAGTTTCCTGAGTTCAGGGATCATGCCTCGCTGTTGGTGTTGCACAAGTCCCTCCTATATCTGCAGCACGTAGAATTTGTTCCATACATTTTTGTCAGGTAAAAGAAAGCAGGAATTAATGTGCTCATTCAGATGTTAGGATGAACAGGTAGATGTGACAGAGATTAATTTGGAACTGGGAGCTGTGTGGAGGGGAACCTTTCTGATACAGCTGAAATTGCCAAAGCCTCAGGTACTCTCTTTCTGGATGTGTTCTGTCTCTTTGGATCTATTCTGGTCACGCCTGAACTGAGTCAGGGACTGGCTTCTTGTCATTGTTTTCTGCTCTATCCCATTCTGCTAGCAGCTTTTAATCAGTCTTTCCATGATTTCTTTGGGTCCTTGACAAAGAAAATCAAATCACCTGGGAATTAGGAACAACAAAGGAACTTAGTTGTAGGTGGATGAAGAGTCCAGATGTGATTAATTAATACGAAGCTAGGAGAGACAAAAATTCTAATTCATACCTCCAGGAGGGATTGTATTCAACTGGGACATACACATTCCTAGGTCACTTCATGACACAAATGCAAGTCAGTTACAGCCTTCCATACTGAATTTTGGATTGAATTTGCAGTTACCTTAAAGACAAATAGAGCCTTGTAGAGAAGGAAGGACTGTGAAGGAGGGTGAGAGTAACCTTGGGGCGGGGTTGATGATAGGTAGCAGAGGGCTTCATTTTGCTCTGTTTGCTTTGCACTGCATAAAAATGTCTGGTTTAAAAATTAGTTGATGAAGGAGAAGGTTGAAAATATTGAAAACGTAATTAGATATATTTATATCTATTCCAATGAGCTGGCTATGAACATAGAAAGGAGTAAGGGTCTTAACAGTACAATTTCAGAGAAAGAGGCATTAATACTACTTAAGATATCCTAAGCATTTCTCTGACTGGAGTTTAGGTCTCTAAGGGAAGAAAATAGGGCTGGGTGACTGGATTAGCTTTATGGGAAGGAAAGAATTTGCCATTTGACACTTTACTTCTTGTATTTGAACTTGCCTACAGAAATAGCATTCTCAAAGTCTGGTCTCATACCAGCAGTAATAGTGTCACCCTAAAACTTGTGAGACATGCAAAATCTCAGGCCCTAATCCAGAGCTATGAAATTAGAAACTGTGAGGATGGGGCCAGACAATCTGTGTTTTAAGAACCTGTTCATTTATTTTTGATGTATGGTCAAGTTTGAGAACCACTTGCTTGACAAGGCTGAAAGTTGGTTTTAGGGAAGACTACTGGTGAAGAAGACTCCATATTGTTTAAGGTAGCATTTGCCAAATAGTTAACCAGATAATCTGAGTTATAGAACTATCTATGATCAGGAATATCAAAGTAAGTAGTAAGACAATTAGGTAATAACCAATACAAAGCTTAAAAAAATGGGAATCAAGGATTGCAGTAAAATGCAATCAAGTCTAAAGAAGGTTAATTCACAAGATGTACTGTCAGGATAAGAAGAATTTTCATGTATATTCCTAGCTAAATCCCTGGCCCATTACATGTGGCCATAACCCTGATTGCTGAAATCACTACAACTTGAGATTCAAGGATGAAAACATATAGAGGGTACTGATACAATATAGCCTGCTTCCTGGTGAGTTCAGAATCCCTAGAGTTGTCTAGTGTGTGTAGAACATAATGAGGAGTAAGAAAAATGCTGGCAATGGGTCTGGAGAGGCAAAAAGAGCCAATTGATTCAAACCATGATACACCTCTGGATTTTATTTTAAGGACAAAGGGAAGCTCTGAAGGACTTTTCAGTAATATATTGAGAAGATCATATTTGGGTATTTCAAATGTTACTATGGCTTCCATGCATAAAATGATCAGGCTGGAGAAATGCAAAAGTGAAAACAAGGAAAATGGATTTTTCTTGCAATGGTCCTCCAATTCATCTGACTTAGATATTAATAGAAATGTAATGCTCAAAGAACATTTGATGTCAGAACATATTCAAAGAATCTAATGAAGTCGTGGGAAGCTTTTTGAGATGAATACATCTAGTGAGTCAGTTTGCAAAAGAGACCATTCCAAAACCACATTCATAAGACTTAATACCCAATGTCTTTTAGATTTGTTCCATCTTCCCACTAATCTCTAATTTCTCTAAATATCTCCCATTACACTCAATTTTGAGTGTAAAAGAATATTTCTTGATAGGAATATTGATGGCTTGCCCAAATTCTAGTTGTGTAGATGCCTACCCCTGTCATCTTTGGTCTGAACATTCTTTAAGAACTAGACATTTTCAAGAGACATTGAATGTACATTTAAATAACATTAATTGTTCAAATATTATCCATGCTAGACTTTACTATCGAGAAAAGAAGTGAAATGGGACGCCCAGCCTTGTAAAAGATTTCTAAAAGTTCTTTTCTCAAAATTAAAGTATCCTTGTTCATTTAATTTCCTGTTTATCAAAGTATTCACTTTCAGTACGATGTTTACTGTAGTTACAGTGTCAAGGCTAATGCATAACTTTTTTATATACAAAAACATATAAATACAAAATGAAAAAGACAAGCATCTCAAAACATATAACAAGGGTTGCCAGATAGAATGCAGGACACCTACTTAAATTTGAATCCCAGATAAACAATGAACTGCTTTTAGTATATGAATATCAAAAATATTGCATAAAAAAGACTGATACTAAAATTATTGTTTATCTGAAATTCAAATTTAACTGGATGTCCTAGGTTTTATTTGCTAAATATGATAATCCTAATAAGAGTATTTAATGGAGGATTCCCTTATATTACAGTCTACATAAATTTTTCACAGTAGGTGCCATTGAAAAGTGGTACAAAAAATATTTTTAATCAAATGGTATTTTAAATATTTTTGAGCACCTAAAGTGTATAACTCCATTGAAAAAATTTTACATGGTTGAAAATCAAGCTCATAGTTGAACCTTTTTACTGATATGTAATATATAATATGAATACACTAGTTTACAGTAACAGTATTAAAAGGTTTTCTGCTCCCATTCATGTTTTAGTCCACGTTTTAGTTTCATTATATACTAAATATATGTAGATCAGATCATAACACACTTCTTTCAATTTTACCAGATATGAGTCCCAAGGAGACATCTCTCCACCTTTTCAATTTAAGCCCTATTTAGCATGATAGTGACATTATAAAGCTCTTGACTACCATCTTCTTGTGGAGTTTTCTTTTATGCTTTCCCATTGAGAATAATCTCTTCCATTTCTTAAGAGAAATATTAAAAAGAGGAATTTTCCTGAAAAAAAATACTCAATTTGAAAGCTATATATACATCAGTAAAACCAGGTAATTTTATGAAGGAGATGCAAACAGAGAAAGTAGTTATTTACTCTAGGCTTTGTTTTGATAATATGATTTACTGGAATAGTGTTTTATGTGCTGGATAAATGAATTTCAAGACAGAATATGGATAAGCATAGTGACACATTTGTTTCCTTGATGTCTTATTAGTGGCATCGATAGACATGCACTATTGAGAGTCAGTCAAACTGATGAGCGAGCTTCAGATTAAGGATATGAAAGTGTAGGGAGAGTATCAATCGTAAGACAGCTGTGAACTTTTCTCTATGCACAGAATATCAGAATAAAAGGAACCTTAAAAATCATCAAGTCCAATTACTCTCTTTTAAATCCAGATAGCAAGTTTAAATTTAGAGAAGTATTTTTTTTTTGAGGCCACATAAATGGCAGATAGAACCTAAACCTTCCGTCCCTAAATCTGCCATTTGGCCCCTACTTCATAACAGCTTCCACTTAACTCTGTAACCAAATACAAATCAGGAGAAGAATGGCTGCCTTTTGTCATATGTAAAGGTCCCTTGACAGTTGGCTTCCTATAGTTCCTTCATGTGCTAAGGGATACTGTACACAAAATGGAATAATTATTAGGGTTGCAAGAACTGGTGTCACTTCTTTAATTTTCAAAAACATATTTATATAATAAGCCTCAGACGGCTTTAATTGCAACTGTACAATCTTATAACATGATTCCTCAATATCCCTGCCTCAGGCATTTAATGAATAACTCATTTGATGAATCTGTAAGGTTATTGGAAGTTCAAGCCAAAGCGGCACTATTAGTTATTGTTCTGAAATGTCAGTTCCACCAATTGGAACCACAGCTTGGTAAGGACATGGCTCCTATTTCAGAGCTGTGTGATTTTTCTCAATGCTTTAATTTAGAGGATTTATTAGCAGGCATGTTGCAAGATCATCGTGTGTAGACTAATGATGAAGCCTTCCAATGGGGACTAGAGACTGAACCAAATTGACAATTTATAAAGGCCCAAGAAAAAGCCCAGTTCAGAGAGATTGCATCAGTATGTGTCATAGAATTGAAAGCAGCAACTTCTAATATGAATTCTGCTCATAACACGGGCAGAGTGCTCTTGACATCAGAACACTGTAAATGCATGTCCTGCCTGTAATATCTACAGATCCAGTCAGACATAGTAATTTTTTTCTGGAAGCTCCGCTTACATATTCTAGTATACAGGCTTTGCAAACAAATGGATCACTGAGATTACCCTATGAATCTGAATGATATGCCAGGCACTTTTCATGGCAATAAGTGATCTTGATTTTGTGGCAGTGAATCAGGTGGTAGAGGCTAAGTAATTTCAGGGCACGAACGCACTTGATGGAGAGTTTGGTCGATCAACCACTAAATGAAGACTGAGAATCCAGGGAGCACTAGGAAAAGAGAACCACTGGAAGTTTGCAGAGGTTGTGGTTTATAACGCTTTGTAAAGCTACTTTCTACTGAACTTTCTCACAAGAATCTTTGCAACAGTTGCTAAGGTATCAGGTATTCATGGCGTCTACAATTACAGAATTATTTTTGGATGCTGAAATACTCATTGTGACTGCTTCACAGAGATATTCTAAACATGATGGAAAGGAAGTAAGTCAAAATTCTCTTGGGAAGAAATCGAAACACTACTAAGAATCAGAAGCATTCAACTCCACGAATTTGCATTCAAAAATCCTGTGATTATTTAGGCAGGACATGGGATCCAGTAAATTGGAAATAGAACTTAAACTCCAAGGGAGAAAAGGTAGATAAGCCTAAATATCTTTTTACATGAAGTTTTCCCAAACTGATCATGAAATTTGTAATAGAATATGTAAATGAGATCCTCAGTAAATAGTTTTACAAGAAACGGAAACTTTTGGGAGCTGAGTCACTATAATTTCAAAGGAGTAGCATCTTGACAAATATGCCCTAAATTAGGGCTCCTTTGGTTGAAAGGTAACCGAAGTCTTATTTGAGCTGCCCTGAGCTACAGGAGAAATTGATTAGAAAGATGCAGGGAACAGGTGTGCTTCTGGCCCTCCAGAGCAGATTCAGAGGCTGGAAGGGGCCCAGTGATCCTAAGAAACTCTCCATCTGTCACACATCTTTCCCTGCTCACCTGCCTGCACCTTCCATCTCGCCCTCACTTTTCCTCAGGCATACAGTAAAGCAAAACCTCCATTTGCATCTAGCTCTCTCAACTCAGCAGGTCTAGGGGAGATGTTGTTAGTCTAGCCCCGGATCAACGTGAACCCAAGTTTAAAGTACTCCTCAGAGTCATCATATGTCACACTTTAAGATGCACATTTATCATTTCTTTACAATCTTTTAAAAGGGTAGAAGCACTACCTTAATTCTATCTCCCTATATGGGGTCTAGTAAAAGATGTTAATCAAGCTTCTTTTTCAATCTTCAAGTTATATTTATGATATATTGTCTTGGTGTTATATTAGTAAGGATGGAAATAAGTTGATTCTATTTTAGGGATGTGTTCAATGCTGATAGTGTTATTATTTTATAGTTTTTGTAATTTATTATTAAAGAGGCTAGATTGGATATAACCTAGCATAGCTTTAGAGAAATAAAAGGCTGGTTTGTGGAAATGTCTATTCCTGCTTTACTAATAACCCAAGCCCCAATTCCTGTGTACCAATAAACTGGAGAGGAAAAGGGTTGATTTATAGTATATTGAGTAAAATTGGCATATTCTAACCTTGAACACATTACCTGAATTTGATATTGGTCACTATTGTTTTCAGGTTTTCATAACAACTACAATGAAATAAAACCAGATTTTTTCAAGATATAATGTCTTATATCCCATTAAGTATACATGCTGGTGGAATAAAAAGGAAGAGTTGTATTTATAGCTAAGACAAATTTACATTTGAGTTTTAAAGAGCCCCTCTGATGCTATCAGACTAAGTTGAAAGCCTCCAATTTACATAAAACTGCAACGACTATTCAAATCAATACATTGTTGGGCCAAGTTTTATACCTAATTATTCCATGTGATATGGTGTCCCTATCCATGGAAATTGCAAGATAGGGAAATAAAGATATTTCCATGTGAGCATGGGTTTCTTTTAATAGTTTTGATCATTTATTATTTATCAAGGACTATAATGAATTATTTGTTTTAATTTTCACTGATCTATTGTTAATGTAAAATATTCTGCTTGAATGTAGCCTAATGAATCTATGAAATCATAGTTTCTTTGAAGACAGAGGTTCTTCAGAAATTTTGTAGACAGACTTTGTTGTTCCATAGCTGGAGAAATAGACTCAGGACTATTAGATGACTTGCGTGAGGTCACACAGTCATTCGCCCTTAGGCTTCAATTATTATTTCTCCTACTTTGCCTAGCAGGAAATCTCTTTCTAAATTAATGTGTATATACAAATATATAGTTCTGAGGATCACAATGGGTTTTATTTAAATTAACATAGTCACAAAAAATACTTATTTTGATGAAACACTTACATGAAGCTTACATGGGGCCAGTGCTTTTCTAAGCATTTTACATATAGTAACTCACTTTTTATTATGAAAAACTCACGAAGCATCATTTTTGTACCTATTTTGTAAATGTAGTAACTGAGGCACAAAGTGGTTACACAACTTGTTTGAGTTGCACAGTTAGAATGAAGCTGAGCCAGGACTTGAAGTCAGGCATTCTGGCTTCAGAAGCCATTCTTGTCAACACAATGTGATATGCCCTCCCTTAAATTAAATAGCATGTTAAGCTGTAATATGTGGATATCATAAAAATAATGCTAACTGGATACAAGCATTTTTCCTATCATAGGTTCTTCAAGTTGGAAAACATTGACGCATCACTAAGTTTAATTTACTATCATATGATGGTGTCCCTCATAGGACACGAGAGATAAATGTTGCTCCTATCTCTGATCAACTGTCTAAAAATATTATAATCATGACTAGAATTATTCTTGGACAGTATTTAAACGTGTGTATCTCACTGAAATTTGAACATCAGGTTATTACAATATTAGAAATAAATAATAAATTTCAAAGTAAAGAGCATTTTTCTTTCCAAATCTAGTAATGACTTACATGTTACTAATTAAAGGATAGTTTTATCCTCTCAATGATTACCACATTGCATTGTGTGCAAAGCAATGTAACTCTTTAATGTCCAAAGTTTAAATATTAATGTTTGCTTTTTAATGACATTTCAAAATTGTTCATATTTCATTGACAACTTACATGATTAAATTGTATATGAGCTAGAACTTCACAAAATCCACATGTGTGTGTATAAAGTATGTATTACATAGTCACTCAATTTGATAATCTTCTTTTGAGCATCTACTGTGTGTATGGCTCTATACTCGATATTCATATAGATCCAATATTAGATACATAATTTAAACACATAGAGGGGTGTGGTAATGGAAGAGGTAATGTTTAGAAGCATATATAATTCAGCACAAAGATGATGTACTGCAGTGTAAGACAAAAAGAGTTTACATAATTACTGTGGGGAAGTTGGGGTTCCTATGGCCAGGATCCTCACTGAACTTAAACCACCTGATGATGTAACTGGTCTCTTGCTAGGCTACTGCTTCCACACCTTTAGGCAATAAGCTATTATTGTATTATACAGAGAGCTCGGCCCAGTGCTGTGGGTGGAGGCAGAGACTCTAGTGCTCCACCTACTGCTGGGAGAACAAGCCAGGTAATAAACCCTTTCACCCCAAAGAACGTTTTGCTGTCAATTTCTTTGGTCACACTGAATCCATAGGGAACTTGCCCCGGGGCTGAAACCTATTGGCAAGACAATTACAAATCTTAATGCCAAAATAGTCAGGATTTCTAAGCCATTTTGGGACAACAAACTAAAGCCTAGTGCCCTTTTTGTAAAACCACTTTTTTAAAGAGACTTTATAAAGCAATTTTTTTTTAGAATTCTACTGTTTAGGAGGAATTTCTTTAAGGCCCCAAATAATTTTGATACATTTACTTAACTAAAGGGAAGCATACATTATATTTGATTACCAGTAAAAAATGTTTGCATTTAAGGTTCTAGAAATTAGAGTGTAGTAAATGACCAAAAGAAATATAAAGTTACACATCAGATAATAAATTCAATCTAGAAAGACTATTCATAATTCATTTTCTAATGTAGATTTCTCAAGACTAAACATTTAATTCTTGATGAGTCTGTCTTATGTATCAGATAAATTTTATTCTTGGCTATGAATGCAGTTTAACTCAAATATCCAATTTTCATAAAGAGTTCCTATTATTAATAGCAATTGCCATCAAATGAATTATATTCTATAAGTATGATGACCCATTAGAATTCAAATTAACCAAGTTTCAAGTGCCTCTGTTAAGTTATTCACACTATTGTTGTTAGTAAAAGCCTGTCATGTTGCTTTAATCATACATCTGTCTTTTTAGTAATTTATAGCTAATTTGAGCTGAAACAAGGGCCAAATTTTAAAGGTACATATGAGCCTAACTTCACTGGAGGATATACAAAAGCAGTGTTTTTTTTTTGATGAATTTAGGAATTATCCATGTGTTATACGCCTATGTTACTCTTGGCAACTTATCAAACTGTAGCTTTAAAAGCATTATAATTTTCCATGTAATAATGTATTGTCTGAAATTATCTTTTATTAACCAAAACATCCTCTTTTATTCAAATCAATATACTACAAGTTACCTTTTCACCTGCCCCAAATCCTGCCATTAACTGAAGAAAGTTGAAATACTGTTCTAGAATGCCCCATCATCCACAAATCTGCCTAGAAACTGCCTTAAATAGTACAACAAATCTATGTATGTTATTGTCAAAATGCTAATTTACTTCCTTTGGTGTGATTCTATTTTTACTTCAGACCCAAGTAGCTGGTCAAAGGAATTATTTTATTTCATTAGAACAGTATACGAAGTACCATTTAAAAGAAAAAATCCTCAAGGAGATCAACAAACAGCTTGTCAGCTAGAAATTCTGATAACCTGGACACATAACACTGGAGACAATAATGGTTAAGTGGTAAAGGAACTTATCTGAGAATGCTTCAACATTGGAGAATATGTTAATGTTAATTATCTCCACATGAATTGGTTTGTTTTCAAAACAGAATAAAATTTAAACATTTCAAGGCTTGGTAACTCCAGCACTCTAAAGAGCTAAGTAGGTTACATAAAGTGGGGCAGGTGAAATGCACTAGTGTATATAGCAGAGGAAACGGTTAGGTAGGGCATGCCCAGCTTAAAAGGACACCTAATCTCAGCTCAAGCCAGTCATTGGCATAAAGGAATGTAGGTCCCATGTTGCTAAAATAGTTTATACCTTACAATAACTCAGAAGTCTAAACTTTTACTTGAAATCTCCTAGTTTTTAAATGTTAACAATTAATCCAACCAAAATATGTATCTAGACATGCCTTACGACTACAGTCTACCTGAAGGCTGATTGTAGATGACATCTGATTTAAAGTTATTACTTAGCCAAAATTTTGTGATTTGTGCAATTTTATAACAATTTTCACCTCTTAAAGGAAGATGTTTATAATTATTACCATGAAATAATCATCTGGAATGTCTCTCTTTCTCTGTTCTCAGAACTTTCTGCTCTTTTGTGGCAGTAATGGGTCATCTCCTGTCTTGTATTGTATCTTATGTATGTATTTTTTTTCTCCCTGATAAACTTTTCTTCTTAAGGATCAAGAGACACTTTTAGATTTGTATGAATATGTTTGTGTGAGCATATGTATAAATACACTTTCATTTTTTCCAAGGCACTGTCTTATTGTCACACATTCAACAGAAAGTGCTTTTTGAGTTAAAGCTATCTGCTGATATTTAATATAGTAAAAGAACAAACTACTTAGGCTTAAAAACATCATGCTTTCTCAATGTCCATGTTGCTTAACAAGAAATCACTTTTATTTTTTCAACACGAAGGCATTATCACAGATAAAACCTTCTTCCCTGCTTGAATAAGCTCATAATCCCATTCTATTTTATGTGCAAATGCTTTTGGCTTCATCTCTGTTTCCTGCAATTTGAAATAAATCTCAGAATTTTACCCTTTGTCACCACTATGCATTATACACTCTTAAAAAAAGAAAAGCCACATAATTAGAAATTACTCTGCAAGAGAAATTGGGATTTTTCTTAATATTTTCTTTAGGACATTAAATGTCTCACAGGGACAGGTCCCCACTGTACTTCCTGGCCCTAGTGACTGAGGGAATTCAAGATGTCTTAAAATAGATGATGTCATTTTAGGTTTTAAACATACAGAATTTTGATTTAAATACAGATTATTGTACTGAAGTTTTTTCACAAGGTATCAGGAGACCGTTGTACAGAAAGTTGCCACACTGGAATGGCTGCCTTGCTAGCTATAAGTGGCTGCATGCTGGGAGAGGCACAAGATCAAGTCTGCCCAGAGTCAAAACAGGACTCAGAGAGGAGTGGAAATTTTAAGTATGTCTTGAAGAATTCGTAGGGTTGGCAGTCACGATAGGTCAGAGAGAAGGAAAGAATTTCAAGGAAGAAGAATGAGTAAAGGGATAAATGTAAGAAAATGCATGACTTATTCAGGGACCTTATTCAAATAAGAGCCTGTAACTGAATTGAAAAACTGTAACCTGAAGCCATACTAGGAACGGCCTAGGTGGTATGCTAACTAGGTATAGCCAGACTGACATTGACTGGCTTTCAGTGGATCATGCTTCCTGGGAATGTTACTCTTATATAGAGCCTCCTCTCATTCTAGGCTTGGCCATGTGACTTGCTTTATCTGTTGGACCACTGGTGAGTGTGATAAATAAATGTGCACGGGGCTTGCCTCTTAGAATATAGCTTTAATATTAGAAGCCCTGTCTGTCTCCTTGCAAGGATGACACAGAAAGAGTGAGTCAGCCTTCCCAGCATCTTAGTGCTCATCTTACCCATCAGGTGTGTGCAGCCACACAAGCCCCACCATGTAAAAACAGCACAAGAACTGCCCAGTCAATCCATAAAGTCACTAAGTTTTAGAGCACTTTGTTATGCAGTAGTACATTAAAAAAAAAGTTAATCCATAAGTTATCAGGGCAATGGGCAGTCATCACAGTTTTACCATTATTTGTTTCTAGAAGGGGCTATAACACAGCAAAGATTCAGTTTGTAAATACAAAGGGTGTTAGATGTGGGAGACAGATTAGGGCTTGCATAAATGAATACTGCAAGTAAGCACAGGGCATCATTGCACTGGTGTAGATAAGTAGTGTTTCTCCTCAAACAAGACTCAGGACACTTTTTCTGCCAAGAGCTAGATAGTAAATATTTCAGGCTTTTCTAGCCACAAAGTCTCTGTTGCAACTACTCAACTCTGCCATTGTGCCATTAAAGCCACTATAGAACATATGTAAATGAAAGAATGTAGCTATATTCCAGTAAAACTTATTTTCAAGACAATCATTGGGTTGGATTTGTACTAAAGTAAAGGGCCTAAAAATAGAAGATAGATGACATCTGGTAGTTGGAATCAATGTGCTGTGGCCAATGAGAAAGAAGGAAGATTCAATGATGACTTCATTTAGGCAAACAAGCAGATGGTGTTTCTGGTTACTGAGACAGGAAATACAAGGGGGCAAGGAAGGTTTTGAGCGGGTCAGGTTTGAGACATGTTGAGTTTGAAGTGGACCACTCAGGAGAAGGGTATACTACTCCCTTATAAATGTTAATTATACAGGGAGGATATTTTTATGCAGGTCTGGATCTAGGAACATACATTTGAGAGCCAAAAAAAAAAAAATAGCAGAGGTAGAATTCAAATCTAGGTGTAGAAAGGATCAAGATGTTTTTCTAAGTTTCTTTTGATTATTACAATACTGGTATCTAGGAAGTAGTTGATAATAACAACAACAAATTATACAAGTCAGCCATGATTCTGATTTTAATTGTATTATCAGTAAAGAAGAGTGCTGAACAAGAAAATGTGAAGAATGAAACAGGGCCTTTGAGGAAATTATTATTTAAGAGGTAAAGGGATGGAAGAGAAACTAGCACAAGCTATCCAAAAGGATTATCAGGGGAGAAAATCCCAGTGAGAATGAGATCCTGGATTTAAAAGGAGTATATTTCCTAACAGAGGGGGCATTTGTTGATGTCCGATGCTGTGGAGATTCCAGGAGGCGGAAGCCTGGGACAAGCTCTCTGTAGGCAACAACATTGTCTTGAATGACTTGTGGAAGACAAGTGTGAAAAGGTTGAGGGTTAGATTATAACACAACAATCCGCTGGAAATGAAGCTTTATCTCGTGGAGCAAACCCCATGGTTTCCCAGCTTCTCCATTTTCTGTTTAATTTACTTACCGACTTCTCTAAGTGATTTTTTTCTTTTATTC
Source organism: Smutsia gigantea (assembly GCA_032199065.1). Lineage (NCBI taxonomy): Eukaryota > Metazoa > Chordata > Mammalia > Pholidota > Manidae > Smutsia > Smutsia gigantea. The sequence continues at coordinate 187,016 of JAVSCE010001676.1, forward strand.
TGCCAATATACCTCCATGATCTTCTACTAAAACCTTTCAACTTGTCTGTGCTATGGGTGATCCAGGCTGAGACACATCAATCTCTGGTCTCAGGGAATGGTCCATACAGGGGTGTGTGACCCAAGAAGAAGTTTCCTAGAGATGTTTTTCTGAAACCAGTCGGAGCCACTCTATTGCCTCATTTGCTTAATTAAGTTGGATCTCTGTCTCTTAAACTGATCTAGTCCTGATTAAACATCTCCAGAAAGATAAACTGTCCAAGAAACACGTTAATGTGCCACATGATCTGATTAGGGGTAAACACTTAAACCACTTAACCCTGGTACAGTTTCCTTCACTAGATACAATAGCATTCCCTGATGGCATTCTTATCTTTTGTTGTCGTTTGAAGTCTCACACTGCTGCCTTCAGCTAATTTGCCCTATTTCCAGAATTTTTACTGACAGGGTTTCCTAGCTGGATTCATGACTATGGATAAGGTTCAAACTATTAGAGAAGCAAAGCTCCTGAGGGAAAAAGACCGCTTCTCATTGTTCTTCATTATTTACACATTCCCTTGAATGTTTCCAAAGCACTTAACATAATTTACATTTTAATGAACTACTGTACTGTACTTACCAAATGCTTAGTGGGTCAATACTAAGGTCCCATTTTAGAAATCAGAAACAAGCAATAACAGGATGAGAACAAATCAGAACATATGCACAACTGGCACAACCAGAAAATTTTCGTATTTCAGTTAGGACTTCCATCATATCCATGTGTATTCTTGTATTGTTATCTATTTATTATTAAAAAAATAAGAATAGCATGTTTGTTTAAATGTATGTATTTTTAAAGAAAGCATTTCCATGAATGGAAAACAATACCACTTGGCAAAAATAGAAGGTAAATTTGATGTAGGGCAGGCACCTGGGGCAAGCATCATAGTTATCATTTCCTGCCTGTGATGGGAAAAGCTGAGATGTAATAGTTAAGAACAGGAAAGATTCCATCTTAAGGCTAAGATTCCATTTTAAAAGCCAGGAAGTTAAGAGGTAAGATTCCTAACATATTCTTTAGCAAACAGACAATAATTCAGCCCACCTTGGGGATCAAGCAGGTGGATTGATAGGTTTCCAGAGGGAGGCTGCTATCATGGAGAGAAACTGACCCATTTCTTAAGTTAATTTTGCAGAATTACCTGGAGGACTCGTAAGAGAAGAGACAATGTCTCTCACTGAGATAAGCATTTTGAGACCACTTTACAAGTTTATACCCTCTGGGCCTTTGAAAAATCCTTAGAAGAGGGAATCCCCAATCTTTTAGTGCACCTCCTCTCTGAGCACGCCCACACTTTTTCTCTAAGCGCATAACTTTAAATAAAGTTTTCTTACGGTTCAACTTAATTGTGTTTTGTCTCTGCACTTTTCCAGTGGTAAATATCTTTGTTTCTTTGCTATTTCATTATATTTCTAAGTCTTCACTTAGTCTCCACTTTACTCCTGAAAAGTAGGGGGGGCTGCTGAGAGCTCAGATTGGGACGTGCAAGTTCCCATTGCCTAGGTGACCCAGAGGGACTGTAGCTGCAGGAGTCTGCCTAAAAATCTCCCTTCTTTGGGAAATTCTCAGAACATAATAGCACTCTATCCCATGCTCCATGGCTCCCCCAAATCCTGGACTGGTAGGGGCTAGCCCCCATGCTGTGAAGATTCAAACGGACATGAGACACCAGGTGACTCTGGCTTCAGGAGCTGGTGAGTGGTGTTCAATCTCAGTTTCCCTTCTTTCTGGACTCTTCTTCTATTTGTATCCATAGACATCTGTGAGTAAAATTGTAATATTTCCAGAATACCTCACCTGGCTTTAATGCATCCTCAGGGGTGGAGAGAAGTATGGCTTTAGTGCATCTACATACTAATATCAATAGGCGTTCCTCAGGGATAGAGAGGTTCGTCTTCATATCAATGGGTAATTACCTGGGCAACCAAGGGCTTATCTGAACTTGAGAGGTTAAGGGGAGGGCTGGTTTGCTTCTGCCAGAGCAGGAAACAGAGATGGCTCCGGACTTCAGTTTGTAAGCAATAAATGGGTTTTGAACTTTATTTCTCCCTTTGATTGATTTCGGTTTTAGAGTTATTTTGCCCTGGGATTTCCTCTCCCTGGACTTAGAACATCTATACTTTCTCTTTATCACACTCATCACATTTTAGTGAATTACTTGTTTAATATCATTTTTTTGCTCTAGAATCTAGCTCTGGGATCACAGGGAATATATTTGTCTTTTAACTCTTTTGGCATCTAGTACCTACACAGGGTATCCAGTAAATGTGGGATGAATGGATGGATGGATGAATCAATGAATGAATGAGATGGATGAATCAATGAATGAATCTCTCCATGCTTTTATTACCTTATCTACAATAAGGATAAAACAAAATATACCTTGAAGTGTTATGGTATTTTATATATATATATATCTACACACACACAACATAGTTAAAACTGTTAAATACACACATAGTATTGTGTGTGTATATATATATATATATATATATATATATATACACACTAACACACACATAGTTCAAACTGTTATATATATTATATAATATATAAAACCATATATATATAGTACCATAACCATATATGTGTGTGTGTGTGTGTGTGTGTATGTGTGTGTGTATACATATATATGAGGCACCTAGGAAAGAATATGGTTGAAATAATAACTATAAAGTATGACACACATTTCCAATAAGACATCAAAGTCTCATGCCATTTATGGAATGGGTCACTAAGACATATTTCTAGGCTCCACCAACATTCAATGTTCCACTGTCTGTGGATACATACAACCTTTTATTTCCCATTTGTACAGCCTATTGCACCTGTTAGAATATCCTTGCCCCATCTTTTTACTTACGACTTTACATGCACACTCTGCAAGTCCCAGATGAAGACCCTCCCCTGGGAAGCCAGACCACAGACAGAGAATATACTCCATCTTTTGGTCTACAGTGCACTCTGTTCCCACCATAATTGTGAGACCTACTGCATTGCATTATAATTACCCAGTTGCACAGTGACAGTCAAGCTGAACATCACAATAAGACCTGAGATATAATCATCAGTTGAAAGAGTGCTACTGTTAGAGTAGGCAGTTAGACAGACATGATCTGGGAGAGAAAGGAGGACGCAGACCACCCTGTCTCCAGCCAGAGACTGCCCTGTCTCCCTTTGACCAACCCCTTTTGCAGTTTAGCACAGACTGAGAAGCAAAAGATAGGGGTCAAAAGGAATTTCCCAATTTTGGAATATACACACTTAAGGAAAACCTTGTCTGCTAGAACCCTGGGGCCATAATAATATCATTAACACTGTGGCTTTGGCCCTTCTCCTGCCCATGGTTTCCACTTGGGCCTCACAGGAAGATGACAGACACACACACGCACAAAAAGGTTGGAGGGGAGCATCCAGTCTTATCTAAAGGCTGATGTGATAATGACAAAATGGGGGGGGGAAGGGACCAAATAAACCCCATAAAAAAACACAATGCAAAACTCTGCCAAGTGCTACCCACCCTCAAGGTCAGCCTGATCCCATCTCTGGACTGTGCTTGTACTTTCCCCTTTGCTAAATAAAAAAAGAACCTGCTGTAAGCTTTAACTCTCTATCAGGTTTCTCCACTGAATTTTTTTCCCTCAAGAAGACAATAGCTGAGGAATTACACAATCCACTCTCTAGTAACACTACATCTATAATGTATCCCATGTACTTTGATCTGGTAGCTATAATACACTGCCATGTTTTCACTGTCACTCTTTTGTTGAGTAATATTAATAAAATAAGTTTCAAAAAACTCAATGTATCTATTTTCAGTGGATAAATAACTAATTTGTGGTCTGCCTACATTTTAATTTTGCCAGATGTAGCCTTTGTGTGTTTTATACACATCAGACTCTTCATTAAATCTTGAGTTCCTTGAGAATAGACTGTGTAATTCATCACTTTAGCTCACCACCTAGCACAGTCCAAGGAACCCAGGAGGTCCTTAGAAGATATATGTTGTTGAATCTATAAATAAATGAGCAAATGATTTCTAGATTTCACATGTTGTATATGAGAAAACAGAACACTTAATCAAATGTATGCAGATCCTGTATAATGTAGAGAATTAGGTAGGAAGATTACAGGAAAGATCTTCTTAAACATCGTAAGAAAGGCTTCAGATCATTCTCACTTGACCTAGGCTGGGCAATAGGGGTAAGTGGAGGTGACTGGGGAATGGCCAGACATGAAGGATGGATTGGAAGCAGCCCTTTTAATATTTTAATATCTGGTCTAACAGTGTGAGAGGCTAGTGTGCCTTTTACATTTTGGATGAAGAACAGGACCCCTCTGATAAAATCAAAGCCTTTTGCAGGAACATTTAAACAATTAATATTTTCTAATTAACAGTTGTTACCTGTGCAGTTGAAGAAAAATAAATCTCTTACATGAAACTTTGGCATTTAGTTCCCAAATGAAATGAGGTGTGAAGTTTCCCAGTTCAGTCCCCCAGTGGGCCATTTCTTATTGTCACAGATTCATAAACTTGTCAGACTCTGCTTAAAACTGTGGCTGGGAATATCTGGAGGATTACAATCTCATACATCTTTAGAATTATTACTGTCTAAATCTATTCAAAACTGGACTCTTAAAAGGTATCTCAATTAGACTAGAACTAATCTGTAATATTATCATGTGCTATGGCTAGTTTAGCTTTTGCTTCCAATAAAGTTTGAGACCTTCTCATTTGAGAGACTATGACTCTTCACAAATTCTTTTCTACTAATTTTGCAGTCTAGTGTTGTATAGAATACTTGGAATTTAAAAGGATATAAAACAAGTAGTAGGTAAGAATTTTGAAGTACCATGTAGTTCTTGAATTAAAATAACCCTTGAGGGGTACTGATTTTATTCATAGTTGCTACTGAGAACAACTGAGTTTAAGATAATCATCAAGATGTTGCAAATAGGAGGAGGAAAAGTTAGTCTAAGTTTTGGTTCACTAGGAACAGATCAGGAAATGAATTTGTTTGCAAGTGTTTGATTGAAGTCTTCCTTTGGGAGACTGGTAAGGGAATGGACACAGTGAAGTCAAGAAGGGGCAGAGGCTAAGCAAGGATGACTCTCAGGCCAACTTTTGGAGGAGAAAGCAAAAATGTAAGTTAAGCCCTACATGATCCTTAAATAAAGCAAGATGGCTGGAGTTTACTTAATGTCTTTTAATGGCTAAGGGGATGAATAGGGGGTTGGAAGTTTGGTGGGTGCTGACAGGGCGGTAAGGCACTTCTGGGTGTTACATAACTAAAACTACTTCACATGAATACACCATTATGTTCTTCTAGGATTCTTTCTGATACAAAACCTGACCTTAAACCATCAGTCTGAATAAGTAAAAACAAAGACTTACTTAGTTTTGTATTCTTAGCATCTAGCACAGCATCTGGCATACAATAGGTAATCAAATATATTTCTATTAAATGAATGTTATCAGTAAACAAACAAGTGCTTTCTTAGCCATCCAACAACTTTTTTCACAAAATGCTATTTATTCATTAATAATAAATAATCATTGAGTATCTCTATCTCTTGTATTCCAAGCATTAGAATACATCTTGGAATTACAGCACTGAATCGGACACAGTGTCTGCCGCCATGGAACACTTATTCTATGCAGGGAGGTAAATATAAAAAATTATATTGATACACACAGCTAATGAAGTACAGTTGTGATTAATTGCTAAAAAAATACAAATATAGGGTGAGAGCATAAAATGAATAAGGATCTAACCTTGTCTGGAAAGTGACAGAAAGGCTCTCAGAAAATATTAAGAATATATAATCAACTCCCAATATTCAAAACTCCACGTGTTTTAGGGTCTGAGGCAACTTCAACTATATACAACTAGAAAACAATAAAGTTTCATGAGGAAAAAAAAATACCAGCTTTAGTTGAAAAAGAATTCTACTCTTCATCACAATAACTACTCAGTAACATTTCAAATACAGCAGGAAAGCTTGAGGATATAGGGATTTGCGGGGGTGGAACAGACAAATGGAAAGGCAGGGAAATCATAAGATGGATGGAGGTGCTTAGGGCTCTCAAATTTAGCCTATTCTATAATGTTATTTCCAGTCTTCTGTGTTCCTTCCTAAAGTGGGTTACAAAATCTAAAAGGAAAAAATCCTTTGTGGGTGAAGGACTGAAATAATAGTGCCTGGATCTCACAAAAAGTTTTCTGTACCCAGAGTCACATAATGTAGTTTGTAAAAACATTTAGAGTTAGGTATATCAATTCTAATTTTTCTGACTCTCCGAGACCTGCAAGGTGTTCTGTAGAGGAAGCTAAACAAGTAGATCGATAAGGGAAAATGTGTGAAAAGACTATACAGGGAGGTAAATATAAAAAATTATATTGATACAGCTAATGAAATACAGTTGTGATTAAGTGCTAAAAAAAATACAAATATAGGGTGAGAGCATATACGATGACTGAAATGAGAGTAGTTGCAACACAAAGAATCTTTTCTCCCTTTCATTCTGTGATATTACCATTTAAGAACCATGAAATAAACAGGGCATACATGATAGGAGATGAATAGAACTTTTAAAAAGTACAGTGGGAGATACAACAATGGAAATTGTGTTCTGGAAGGATTCTTGTCCCTGGAATTTCCTTTCTTACCTGCATTGAGGAGTGTCCTCATGGGCTACTCTACCATGAAGACCTGCTTCTTGAAGAATTAAAGTCTCCTTTTGGGTATCATTAACTGACGTTGACCTACCCTATAAACAATCTTACACATCACTGTGAGTTAAATTGCCTTAAGACACAGGTGAGTGGTAGAACACTAACCTGGGAGTTTTCTGCCTTCAAGATGGTATTCTTTTCAATTTGTCATTTTTTCTTTTTTTTTATAAAAAAGGACTATTAGAAATAATTTAACATTTTGCTATAAAAAAACCTCTTCCACATCCCTGAAGGCAGTTTTCCTACTGTTTACTTAAATAATTTCAGCTATAAGGATTTTAATACAAAAAGTTTATCATAATGTTGAACATCTCTAATTATGAGAAAATCTATTCTAAAATGAATTTAACTTTCTACAGCTTTCAGCTGCTTTCTAAACTAGGTATCTAGCTTTACTTTTAAATTACGTATCTACTCCCTATTCTACAAGGAAAACCATCAGATGTGAAGAACAGACCTATCATGTTTGCTCTCAATCTCCTTTTTACTAGGAAAAATATTCCTAGTCCTTCACTTCCTAAATCTATAATATATTTTATATGCCTTCTGGGCATATTTCCATATGTCAGTTTCTCTTAAAATGTGGTGTCCAAAATGGAATGCAATAATCTGAATATGCTGAAAAGAATGGTAATCTAGTAAAACAACATGAGAATATTTTTTAACTGATACATCACAATTTGGACGATTTTTTTTGTGTGTATAATAGTTTGGCACATGAACTTCTATAATTGTGCAGTTGATGTTTTAAACATTAAGCAACTTACAGTTCCCTTTGTTATATAGTATCTTGTTGATTCTAACATTACTTAAATTCCTTAGATCGTTTCAAATCTTGATTACATCGTCTTTGTAATTCCACCTACACAGTTTTGTGAGATCTGCAAATTTGGGGATCATACCTCTAATAACTCTCCTCTTTGGTAAAATGTTAAGCAGAACTTATTCATTGGCAGAAGCTTTGGTCAGTCCACTGGGCACATCTTAGTCAGGTTGTCATCCAAAGTAATTGCCACATGTCTAAATTCCATCCTCTCTGTTTAGTTAAGACATCTAAGTCTCCCACAGCACGCTATTGCCCAATCATATTTACAATCTTATCCACCAATAGGAGAAATGTCATGTTTTTCTAAAATAAAAGTATGTTTTAAAATGCCAATCCAACACCTCTCTCATGCAGAAAGGAGATGATTTTTCTTTATAAATTTATCTTTAGTGTTTACAGCATTCTTTTACAGAATTAAAGGTATCTACTTAAAAACATTTTAAGGATTTCCCATTGCCTATTATTAAAACTGTGAATCTGTATCCATTTCATATGGTACTTTATTCACATTGACTAACATTTCCTCATCTCCTATCTTTTGAGAACCAATTTGTTCTCCACAATTTTATAAAGATAACTGTAGTGCTTTCAAGACTGCATTAATTACCATTACTAGAAATTATTACTTTTATAATATGGTAAACATTTTCATAAAGCTATTCCTTCACACTTGAGATGTATCTATAGTATAATTAATAACAATCATAATATTTAACAATTATTAACTCCTAAAATGTGTTAATTGCTTTACATGCATGATTTCATTTAATCTACACAACAACCCTGTGAGGCAATTTTGCTATTGTTATCTTGTTTGCAAATAAATAATTTGAGGCTTATGAAAGAGAGGAATTTCTTCAGTGGAACATATATAATGATAGTATAGCAAGAAACAGAATCTAGGTTTCTCTGAAACCAACAGAATCTAGGTTTCTCTGAAACCAAAGTCCTTAACCACTATGCGGTATTAAGTAGATTTCTAGAAAAGAATGTGCTTTATCTAGGGAAATACACATTAAACATTTTTATAGATATTGTAAATTGCCCCCTGATAGCATGGAGCTGCTTATAAAAAACACGAGTAATTCATGTTAGTGCCCTCAACAACAGTGTGTACTGTTCTGTTAACATCTTGTTTTTGTCAATGGTATTTTTGTTTTGATTTGCATGCTTCACTCAGTTATGAATTTGAGCATGCATTTTGAAATATATCTCAGAACATTTTACCTTTTTTTATTTTTCTGTGAGCTGCTGTTCTTACCTTTTGCTCTATTACTAGTTTTCTTATTGAGATTTGTATTCTTATTTGTGGAAACTCTTTGTATATTAATAATATTAACACAATATATGCACTGCAAGTAATTCTTTCCATTGTTATGTTTGTGTTTTAATATGTTTCAAGCATCACTCACAATAAAACAATTTTTTTTGGAATTTTTTCTGAAATCACACAGGTATACTCTTACTTTGTGGCTTTCGTTCTTTTTAGAGAGGTTTTTATCCACATCAAAGTTACAAAAATAATTTTCATTGATTATTTCTAATGCTATACTTTCATTCATTTAGAGACTTTTAATTCAATCATTTTTTTTACAGAGGCTATAGAACATAATATTAAGAAGTTATGTTCCTAATCCACAGTTCTGAGTTCAAATCACAATAAGCGGGGTTACCTTAAGTAAGCTATTTAATCTGTTAAGGGTCTCAGTTCCTCATGTTTAAAATGGGACTAATGATAGATATATTTTATAGGGATTTTTAAAGTATTACATGAGTTAATACATATGGGATATTTAAAAATGCCGAATGCAGAATAAGTACTTAAATATTAGCTTTTAACTAATTTAAACTCACCTGATGTATGTAAACTTGTTTTTAGCTGAAGTTAGAAATCTAATTTTTCCAAAGTGGGGAAGCAATTATCCTTACATCTTTGATTTAATTTTGTGTCATTTCCTCACTGACTTACTTTAATTGTATACTCAGATTCCATTGTATATTGATCTGTTTTCCAACATTTGTAACATTTATGCTTCCAACCTTTCATCAATCTTTTATTTTTTACATATAAAGGAACAGACTTGAAGAGCTGATATATAAAGTACTCAGTTGAAAATGATCTGGAATTTATGTCTATATCTCTCAAAAATGTCTGATTCCTAGAAGTGATCTTATTTCTTCAAAGAATGCACACTGTGACCTTTCCATGATCTTTCCACCATACAACATTGCCTTTTGTTTTGAAATACTTTAGAACACAGTATACTTTAAGTTATGTCTTCTTTCATAGATATTTTTGTGATGAAGTATTTTAATTACCCATTTTTAAGGCTGTCACTCCACTATTTTGAGGTATGCAGAGGCACAGATCATATCTCATTCATGCTTGTTTCTCTGGTGCCTAGAAATACCAGTGCATGATCAAAAATCAATGCATGTTTGTTGAATTGAATTTTATTTTTTATATAATGTACAGCCAGATTGCACCACTGTTCAAAATTCCACAATGTTTTGTGGCTACTCAAATCAATTCTAAACCCTTGTCCTCATTTTTAGCAACCTTAGACAATGGTTCCATGCCAATCATCTCCCACTAAAACCCAAAACAGTCCTCTTTACTTCAGGCAGCTGGTCCATCTCACTATTTCATAATACATGTGTTAATTTCTAGTTTTTCCCTTATAATACTGCTTTTATCATCAAAAACTTCTTTGTGAAGTTTTCCTTCACTACTTGGGAGCATATCGATTTCTCTTTCTTCCTGAGCCAGCAGTTAGAATTGTTTAATATTAGAGGTAAAATGATCTTAGACTTGATCTAGGTTAAACCCTTCATTTAATAATGAGGAAACGGATGGCTAACGAGGTTATGAAACTTCCCCTCAGAGTATTCTTAATGACCATGGCTTACATTTTAGTTTTCAATTTTGTGTTTCTCTTTAATTTTGTGCCAATGGGATTAAAAGCTCCTCTGGAGCTAGAACTAGCAGTAGATTCAGCAATTCACTGAACAAATATTAATTAAGTACCAACTACGGACCAAACAATATTCTAGAATCTAGAAATGCAAAACTATTACAGTTATAAGGTTGGCTTTTACATAACCATAGTCTATGGATGAAGCAGACATTAACCAAACAATAACAAAAATAATTGTAAATCACTGTATAATTAAAATTGTGATAGGTGGTATGAAGGGAAACTGATGTCTTGAAATAAACACTAGAATATTTAATCTAGGCTGGAAGGGCCAGGAAGAGTTTTTCAAAGAAGTGACATTTCAACTGAAATCTACAGAACAAGTACATGGGAGGCAGGCAAAGGGGAAGATTTCATGCAAATAAAAATGTAAATTCAAAAAAACTGAGCCTGATAATAGCTAGGAATTTTACAGTAAAAGTCAGAAACACAGTGTGAATAGAACAACAGAGTGAGGAGAAACTGAGAAAGGATATGTCAGGAAAGGCAGGTTAAGCACTATTTGCAATCTGTCAATGAGGTCTCTTGTTGAAGACTTAGCATCTTGTTTGGTAGAAATCCTTCAGGAAGTTATTACAGGGGAGTTATACCATTAATTTTATATTTAAAAAATTCTGCTATAGATTTTTTTATGTTTTTAAAGAAAGGTGAGAAAACATAAGCAAAATGAAAATGGGATACCATGCTGTAGGCCTAAAGAGAGAAGTAGCTTGGCTAAGGTGATAGCCGTAGAGATAGAGAGAAAGGCAAATAGAAGTTTGAGTTGGAGTATACTGAAGACTTGATACTCAGAGGGACAGGGAAGTATCGCAGGTAACTTCTGGTTTCTGGTGTCACCAACTGGGTGAAATTTGATATATAACAGAAAGACAGAGATGATGAAAATTTCAGACTTGAACCTATTAAGTTCAAGAGGTCTGTGAGAAATCCAGGGGGATATATTATGTAGGAGATTGATATAGTTTTGGAGAGAGAAATTTGAGAATTGTTGGGATAGTGATATAGGTAAATCCATAGGACTGAATGAAATCAGCAAGAAGAGAATGTCAGGAGTAATCCCAATGATTCAAACATTCTGAGGTGAAGTAGGGGTAGAAAAACCAGCAGAAGAGCCTGACAGATAGCAGCCATGAAGGTGTAAAACTAATATATGACAGTGTCATGAAAGTTAAAAGGATGAAAATATTCATCTGTATTGAGTGCTGCCAACAAGTCAATGAAGATGGGGACTGAAAAGCATCCACTGAATTTAACAATATGAAAATCAATGATGAATTTACAAGATTGGTTTTGGTATTGGAGGTAGAGGAAATGGGTGGAAAAGGATAGCTGAAGAGTGAATGGGCTCCAACTCATATGATAATCATGACTATTTTGCAGTATATATATACATATTTATATATAAAATATCTTCATATGAAATGAAAGTAAATAAACATATAAATAGACAGAAAATAGGAAAAAAACATAAACAGGCAGCTCACAAAACATAAATCTTAATGGCCAAAATCATGAAAAGATGCTGAAATAACGATTAAGAACTGTGATAACACTAGAGTGCAATACTGCAGTGGTAGCCTCTACTACTAGTTCAGTGATAACTGCCCTTGGTCTGTTTCCATGTCCTTGCAAAATCCCCATCTCCTGCATGTGGGCTGGAACCCATGGCTTGCTACTAATTAATAAAATACAACAAAAGTGATGAGGTGTCTCTTTCTGAGATAAGACTACAAAAGGCTGACTTCCCTCCTACTTACGCTCTCTTGTTTGCTTTGCGTGAAACTAATGCCATATTGCCAGCTCCCCTATGGAAAAGCACATGTGCAAAGAGCTAGGGGAGGTCTCTTCCCAACAGCCGGCGAGGTTCACTGCACGTGATCCTCAGTAAAGCAGCAGACAAAGAACTGATCCTGCTGATAACCATGAGGAAGGTTACAAGCAAATCTTCCCCAGTGAAGCCCCAGGAAACACCTCAAGAAAACTTGAGGCAGAAATAACCAGCTAAGCAGGCATTCATGATGCACAGAAATTATAAGATAAATGTTTGTCATTTAAGCTGCTAAGCTATGAGGCAATTTGCTATACGGTAATAAGTAACCAATACAAGCACTTTTGTATACCTTCAAATAAACAGCAGTCTAACAGTTTTATTAGAACAAGTATTGTTAAAGATGCGAGAAAAAGGGACTATCTATGTACTGCTGATTTAGGTATAAGTTGGTTCAATCACTTTGAAAAAATTTGACCATCCCTAGTAAATTGAAGATGCTGTACCCTGTGGCCACCAACACCCCTTCAAAATAAACAATTTTATGCAAATATAAACAAGCATGATTTTTACAGGCCTGTTTACTAGACTGAAAACTAGACAACCTAAATGTTCTTCAAAATGAGAAAGGATAAATTTTGATATATTAATGCTGTGGAATACTACACTAAAGGTAACATAAATGAACTATATTTCATTAACATAATGTACAAAGCATATTAATACTTGGATATGAATTATGTAGATACAAAATATATAATGGTGCCTATCTAGGTCAAGATAATAGCCTCTGAAATGAAGGTATGGGAAGTAGATGAGGGATGAGTTCATTGTATTTGTAATATAATATTTCTTTGGAAAAAAATCAAAGCAAACATGGCAAAATATCAACATTAATTAAATCTGGGGGTGGGTGAGTATAGGAGTTATATTATTTTGTTTTTCAGGTTGAAGTATTTCATAACATTTTAAACACTAAGAATTGTGAGTCAGAATCAGGTAGAGATTATATAGCAAACACTTTTAAGAAGCTTGATTTTGAAAGAGATAGAACATTTGGGATAGCTGAAGAATTTGTGAAGTTAAGAAAGACATTACTTTTATTTTCTTTATTATTTTTAGATGGAAGAGACTATACTATGTGTAGATGATAACGGGAATGACTTGTTCTGAGATAAACATTGAAAGTCCAGTAAATAAAGGAGAGAAAGAAGAGAGTAAACCTCTGAGAACATAGGAAGAAATGGATATAAAATTAGTTATTCATAGGACATACTTTCCTCCCACTGTAATGCAAGATGGAAAGTCAAGATTAGTGTAGATGCAGGAAAAAGATTTCCATTTTAAGACTATGACAAATTGAAAATATGAAGCCCATTCATAAAAATAGAGCATCATAAGTGACAGTATGTAATTAGAGGATGGGAGAGAAGCTTTCAAACTGCATTTACAGAGAATGAGACTGAGAACTCAATAGAGAAAAGTTGCAAGAGCTCTAGGTAGTGTTATGGATCCATTTGGATCTACAGTGTTATCAACTTATCTAATTTTTCATAAAAGAAATGCTTGCAGCAGTAACTAACATTTGTTTACTTATTAAATATATTAAAACTGTAATGTAGTTGTTTGGGAAGACTGGGGTGTATTTTTGTTTGATGTATTTTTTATTCAAGTATTTCAATGCTGGCTTAATTTAAGAAAATGATAAATTGCATTTTGCCCCAAACCCAAAGTCATCTAAGGCAAGAGTAAATTTTTATCATCTTAAAAATATCATTGTTTAAATTTATTGTGAATTTTCTCAGTTAACTAAAAAAATTCAAAATAAACAGGTCTCAGAAAGTCTAATATAGGTTGGGGAACATAACAAATAACAAAAACAAATCAACCCTAGAGTTCTACAAATCATGTAGAAGAAAAATCCTAATTATAATAATTTATGATTTTACCATTTATTATTTTCCTTAATTTTATCCTATTAATGTGTGTTTTATTAGAGCACAAAGATGGGTCAATAAACAAATAATTCTGGTATATGTGAAATTTGGGTTTCCTGAATGTAGGATTTAGGAATGAAATCATCTAAGATGGAATATCAGAACAAAGTTAATTTTATTCTTAACTTGACTGAGGACATAAAGTGCAGACAGTAAGAATACTCAATTGAGTCATTAAGTTCAAATTCCAGTCAAAAGTAGAGGAGCAAATTAATTGATCTTCCAAATCCTACTATTTTTAAGCTTCCTACTCTTCAGTTCAACAGAATGTGGGAAGGTAGAGTTGTAATAAACTCACATATTTCTAATTTTCAACTATCCAACGAGAAATGTCCTCAATGTGTCCAGGCTGTGTGGAGGATTAACATCCTCTCTTTGACATCACTGTCTTTGTACTCAGTGCTTGCTCTTTTTAACCTGGTTGCTTCTTTTCAGGTATAGAGGCAGAGAGAATTCAGAAGAAAATGTGGACAGAAGTAAAAATCAAGAGTAAAGAAAGGGGATAAAAAGCATATGTGTGTTCAATTTGGCACCTTGATAACACTGGGTGCTCCTTCAAGTCTGGGGATATAATTTCTTCAAAGAAAGTGGAGATGGCAGTGAACCAGAATGGCAAGAGATTGGTTTGATCACCTTAGCCCAAATTTTTACCAACTAGAGTTGCTTATAAGCACTGTTTAATGTGTTACAAAAACAGTTTTAGAAAAATCAGAAAAGAGGATGTCGGGAAAATCAAAAGTAGATGGCATAAAAATATTTCTAGGAAAGCACTAAGCAATTGGCCTTCTAATTACCCTATTGATATCAAATAGTAATAAATGACTTGACATTCAGAAATTAAATGAAGTATTAAAAAAACCTTAATACTCCATGAATACAGTAGTTCTATTTTGGTTCGGCTCTAGAAAATTCCCTTTTATAAAATATACCTCTGTTGCACACATGCAAAATTTCCCCCTCAAACTTCACATAACCCAGCTTGACACCAAGGTTGGAAAAAGACTAAATGATTAAGAAACCTTTCAAGCACATGTATCCTTTCAAAATAGCAAGTGTAATTGAATACAACTTGCCTCGGGATTTTTGTGACAGGTGCATTTTCTTACTTAGTTGATTGGATAATATATTTAATGCAACATGTAACAGAAGAACTGCTTATCTGTGCCTTAGGACAATGACAACGTTAAACTATTTCAAATATGAAGTCACATGAGATTTTTTTTAAATCTGGGAATCTCATCCTCATTTAAGAGATATTATGAGAATAACAAAATTGATTTTATAGTGACTTCTCTTTTTTTTTAATTTTTGTAGCCAATTTTAGTGTTTGGTTTATATTACCTATGCAAAATTGTTTCTTGGATAAATGTAGATAAGAAACATCACTGTCTTGGCACTCTGCATGCATGCTGTGACACCAACCCAAGACCACTGGCGGTCCCTAGAAGCAGCAGAAGACAGGACTGTCCAGAAGGAATTAGTCCTGCTGACACCTTGAGTTTAGCTCCCAGCAACAGGAAACTAATACAAACCTGGAAGTGGGGTACTGCTGTAATAAATAAATAAAAGTGTAAAAGTGGCCTGAGAATTGGGTAATGGGTATAAGCTGGAAGAATTTTGAGGAATATGATAGAAAAATTTCAAGTTCCTTGAACAGACTGTTAGTAGAAACATGGACGTCAACAGAACTGATGGAGAGGGTTCAGCAGAAGTGAGGAGCACAGTAGAGAAAATGTACATCATCTTAAAGAATATCTAAACTGTTGAAAGCAAACTATTGGTAGAAACATAGATATAAACTGCGCTTCTGGTGAGGCTCAGAAGGAAATGAAGATCATGTCATTGAAAACGGAAGAAAGGATATCCTTGTTAAGTAGGAACAAGGAAGCTTAGCTGTATTGTGCCCTACAGTTGCATGGAAACAGCGCTGATAAGCAATGAACTTGCTTATTTAGGTGAGGAGATTTTGAAGCAAATCCGTATTGAAGGTGTATCCGTTTCTTCTTGCTGCTTATAGTAAAATGCAAAAGGAAAGAGATAAATTGGGGAAAGAACTGTTCAGCAGACTGGAACCAGTTCTTGATGATTTAGAAAATATCAGTTTATCTTGATTTCAAAAGATGCTAAAACTAGGAGAGTTATTGTCAAGAAAATATGCCCTAACATACAAAGCCAAGAGAATGGCTCAACAACCTTTTGTTAGTGCCTTGAAGGATCAAAATTGCAGTGCTGAATCACACAGAGGACAGGACTCTTTGAAGAGATTAGGAATGTGGATCAGCCATCTCAGCAGAACCAAGGAAGGGAGCTGGGATTAGGAAAGATCTGTGAATAAGCCTCTTGGCTAATGGAGTGAATCCATGTGAAATACTTGGGAGACCCACATGGTTCTTGAGGATGTTATATCAGCAGGAACACTGCCAACCTGAACTAAAAGGGACAGAGACAGGACCAAATGAAAGAAGGCTTCCGAAATTATAAAGGCAGGACAAAAGCTAACAGAAGTACTCAGCTACAAATATTTCTTCACGAATATTTTAACACTCCTTCATGTTAAAATAATGACTCAGAGGGCAGAGCTATGGGCCCAGATGGCAGACCCAACAGCCAAAGAGGATTGTTACCTTATCTCAAAACCTGATGGAGTTTATTGACTTGGATTTCTAAATTTTCTTGGGACCAGTGACTATTTTGTTCCTTTCATTTACTTCCTTTTGGACAAAGGGTTTTTAAATCGTATCTTATTTCTGCCACACCACTACATTTTGGAAGCAGATAGTTTATTTTCTAGTTGCATAGATCCACAGATAGAGAATAATTTTGCTTCAGGATGGCTCATACAAAGTCTCAACTATACTCGAGTGAGACAATTTAGATGGTGAAGTTTAGGTCTTTTGAAGTGATATTTTAGACTGTGAGTTGATGGTCTAATGGGTTGAGACTTTTGGGAATATTGAGAAATGTTGAATGTATTTTGCATGTGGATGGATGTAAATCTTTGGGGGCCAGAGGGTGGAGCTGCTAGGCTGAATAATAGCCACCTCCCAAAGATGCCCATATCTGATCTTTGGACTGTGGATATCATCTTAACTGAAAAAAGGGATTTTGCAGATGGATCTAAATTAAGGATTTTATGATAGATTTTCCTGGATTATATAGGAGGGCCCATTGTAATCACAAGGATCCTAATCCTAAGAATGTAGGAAAGTCAGACAGAAGAGAAGATAATGTAATGATAGAAACAGAGATTAGAATGATGCAGCCATAAACCAAGGAATGCTGGCAGCCTCCAAAGCCAGGGAACACAAGAAACAGATTCTTCCTGGGAGTTTCCAGAGGAAACTAGTTTGCTGACACCTTGGTTTTAGCTCCCAACAATAAGAATCTAATGCAATGTGTTTTCCCTTGATCCATGAATTCCTAAAAGATTATTATATTCATGTGAAATATGATATGTAACACACTCTACTTAGAATAGCATTATAAAACATTTAAGTACACACATTTAACCAAACAAGTTCTCAGATAAGCATCAAATGTTTCCACATGGAAAAATACAGACTGATTCAGTTATATTTAGAATCAAGAAAGAATCACCAGTATTTTTAAAAAAATATGTTAAAATTATGACTCTCTGAGCTGTCATCTGAGAAGTTTTTCATGGTGATGGACATATATTTTTTATGTATTTTTAATGATCTCTTACAGAAGTAATGTCCAATATCTGGTTTTTAGAACCCAAAATATTTTAAATATTATTTCAAAATAAGACACATAACATAAATATACTCCATACACCATGTTGTAATATGAAGAAAAATAAGCAGAAATAAAAAATGTCAATGTTTGGACCAGTCCCATTTTAATAATAATGATTATTCCTATATGTTGAAGACTACGCCCATATCCCAGAAATTCTTGGGTTGTATATATATTTTACTGCTAGTTCTACCAATGGCCTACAGCATAAATATCATCATAAGTGTTTTGCAGGGAATTTTAGAAATCTCATGGCCTTACAGGTATTCACGGAAGTTGTCAGCAAGGGGCCACTACAATTAAAACTCTATTATGACATTGTTTTTCTCTGAATCTGGGGAGAAAGGGCTCTGTCATCATCTCAAAGAATTTGTATTTTTTCAATATAGATAAGGAGAGTAATTTTAAGAAAAAAAATAAAACACTCTACCTGTGATTAAAAGAGTAATAACTCTTTTTGTCCCAGTGTTCGTTTTGTTCTAATATGCTACAGGCGAATGTGAGAAAAGACTCAACAAAACTTAGTCCTGAATGTTAGTTTATTTTGTCATAATCAGGGAAGTCATACCTGGGACAATTGACTCCCCCAAATTTAAGGTTCTCTAGGTAAAATTAACAGGTTACCCACTCCTGATGGAAATGTGATTTTACAATAATTACCCTATTAAATTTCATAAAAATTTGAAAAACTAATGTCCAACATCTTAGTTTTAAACATGAGTGAATGATTGCAAAATTTATGAGGAAATAATTCTACAAAATTCTTATTTATTACATAGTTATGCATTTATCTTATAATTTTAACAGAAAGTCAAATTATTTCTCACTTTTACAATATCTTGATATTTCATGGCTGTTGGTCCTTGACCACACGAAGTTGAATAAAAGTCTTATTTTTTCAGATACAGGAGTAATGTTGTCAACTAATTGACAGCACATCTCTCCTGTTGTCTCCATTTAATCTTTTAAAATATACTTTTATTTCTACCCTTGAAATACAGACCAAGAATTATTTCCCACCCCACCCCAGGTAAAGCATTTCACCAATTCTGCATGCTAGAAGAGAGTCTGAAATGATCTTTCAATACTAAGACCTCTGGTTTAGAACCGACCTGGCATATTTACAGCTTAAGGTTCAGAGATATAAAGCATAGTCAGTAAGTGATTCAGGAATTTAGACATTTTTAAATAGAGGCGCTTGACTGCTCTATTGAGCAAGTTCTCTATAAAAACACTATCATGTACAGGATGACTTAGGAATTCCAATTTTTATCCCTGACACAAATATTTTAGTTTTGGTTTGTATGTATGTACACACACACAATATATGCACATATCTAGATAAATATACACATATAATACACAAACATAGGGTATGCTCTATGTGTTTGTATTAATAATAGTAGTTATTGAGCATGAAATATGTTTCAAACACTGGTCTAAGAACTACATATTGACTTATACATTTAATCTTTAAAAACTAGGTCTGTTCTATTAATATCTATTATAGATTAGAAAAAAATCTAATACACAGATACTAAGTAACTTTTCAAAAATCGAAAAGTAAAGAGTACTATAGGAATTTTAAGCAAAGCAAACTGAGGACAGAAGTCACCATTTATCTTCACAATAATCATGAAAAGGAAAGCACATGCGCCAGTTTATAATAAAAAAAAACTGAGGCACAGAGAATTTAGATAGTTTACAGAGAGTCAAACTACTGAGAAGCAGTGCTGTGAGAATTTCAACTCATGTCATCTGATTCTAGAAACTGCCATCTTACCATTTCGATAAACTGCCACTTTGTTACACATTTGCTTTCTAGAACCACTGATTACATAAAGCCGTTATGTCTGTGTGCCAAAAAGTGCTTGGATCAAAAGGCCAGGGGAGTAAATATGGCTATCAAATATCTTTTCTTCCTCTACCTATGATGGGTGGGTAGTGAAAAAAAATGCTGATCTGCTAAATAATAAATAATTAATCTACCACCTTCCTCAACCAAACCATTACCCAGTAGGCATACAGTTTGTTCAAGATTGTATCTGGCCAATTCCTGTCAGTCCTCACAACAAAATTATAGAATCTACTACAGATGCTATAAATTAAAGCGCTACCTCGCCCTCTCTGCAACCTAACTCTTCCCTAAGGAATTTCCTGGCCTAACCACACATGTGAAAACTCACTTAGGTTATCATTATTTCTTTGGTCTTTGAATCCATACTTACATACACAGACACAGTGCATTGCATGCGCTAAGCACTATTCTAGACACTTCGCAAGAGTCATTGCCATTCCTTGCCATACAATCCATCCAAGGAAATATTCCCTTTTACACAGGGGGAAAATTCAAAAGGAAAGGTCATTTATCAAAGACAGACTAACTACGAAGTTGCAGATTCAGGATTCAAATTCAAGTCAGTTTTCCTTAAAAGACTATCCTGTGTCCACTTAATCACATAACTACACAGAAACACACACACGTTCCATTCTGTGATTGCAGATAAGGCTGAAAACAATTTATACACATCAATCACAAACACAAGACAGGTACCATTTGGTGCATAACTGCTCTTTTTGGTGTGCATCTCTATTGCTTATTTGTGTACATGAGTATAGGGGAATTTGTTTGGAGAAACAAAACTCACCAAGTGTTAATTAGCTCAAGATCTTTAAAAAGCAGATTTAAAGGTTTTTAGACATAATAGCTTATTTTCTTCCATTTTATTTTGGGAATGACTCCAATTAATGCTGGAAATGTAAGGTTCTTTCCATAAAAACCTAGAAACTTTCCTTTGATACATTTAATTTAGTACACCTTTAAATTTTAAACCAGCAGAGTTTTTCCACCTCATAAATGTCCATTTTAATAATGGAATAAACATGTCAGCTGACCTATTTTTAAACCAGCTGTGAAAATTTATTATGAAAATATGGTCCCAGTCTCTAGCATAAGAGACTGACTGAAATGTTAATTTCTATCAGATTTCTGATAGCTACAATAAATGGAAAATATGGAGGCATTAACAGCATTATCCACTCTTGTAAACACTTGGAAGAGTTTAATTTTAAAAAGGATTCAAGTCTTTCACTAGGTAAACATACTAATGCAATAGGAAAAATGGAATTTCTGCCATTATCATTTAGTTACATTCTTTCTTATTTTTATACATTTGATTTATGCTTTTACAAGAATCACTTTTCAATGAATTTTAACACATTGCTTGAAGGCAAAAGTTTAAATGCCAAAGGTTTCTTAAGTCATCTTCTTTCAAATATTTAGAATATAAATTAGGCTAAAATGATTATTTTGATTTTACTGTGCTTGTACAAACATGCTTTTTTTTGGTATTCCAATTAATTATGTGCCTTTGAAATTTTTAGTGCATGCTGTGGTACATGTATCCCATATGTTTAAGTGAATTGTAATTAATGAGGAAAAACACTGTAAACCCAGAGAAAGGATTACATCTATGAATTTATATATATACTTGAAAGCTCTTGCTCAAACCAAGCCTTTGCATAAACTGTCCCCTCTTTATAACTCTTCTCCTTTTCTCATTTCTGCTTAACTAAATAAATTGGTTATAGAGACTCTACTATTTTCCAACATTAGTATTTATTTCAATTTTACAATCTGGTTTTAATGGAAGAGGATCAGGTAAAACTGGAGTCAATTGAAAAATTAGGAAATACTATGCTAGGTAACAGGAGTATAAAATTGTGTAGCTGACTTCAATAACTAAGGACTTTACTCTTTGCAAATCTTATAAATATTTTTGAGTCTAAAAACAGAAGAAGTCTAATTCTGATACTAAATTCTGGTACTGTATTTATGCCAAACTCTGGCATAAAATATTAAATTCTAAGGACAAGTTTTAACCATCGAACAAAAATAAATATTTTTCCTAGAAGCTTAATTCAGAGTTAATTTGCATTTGGCTGGCTTACATCATACAAAATGAAAGGGTGCAGTCATTATTTCCTCCTCTTCCAGGGTGCTTCCTTTTCTATTATAGTGAGTTTTTCTATGAGGCATAAGAGCAGAATAGCATGAGACAAATAGGGGAGAAAAATATATACTCTGAGAATGAACATAATTCAAGTTTGGACTTCAGGGGAAAGTTCTAATTTTTTGATGTTCTCGCATTTCTAAGAATGGAATCCTAGGAAGACTTAAAGAACCGATTTCTGAAATTAAAAATGAGAAAACGGATGTAAATAACTGCTGTAGGTTTCAGTTACTGTACGGTTTATCTAATAGATTGCCTGGCAGGTGTTCACTAACCTGGTCCATTTGTACTCATATTACATGGCAGATAGGTAGGAAGGAGTCCTCTCTTTGGGGGAAATTCAGCTCTATAATGAATATACAATATAGGAGCACAAGGGAACTTGAGGTATTTTCTAGTTTCTCTCTAGTTTGGGCCCACAATCTATGGCTCTGTGCCTCAGTGTTTGTAGGCTGAATTGTTCCAGTGACCCGATGGAAACAATCACTTTCCTGTTCAAGTTAGATGAAAAGGAAAACCAACCAAGCAATCAGCCAACACACACACACACACACACACGTACACACACACACCACTTCCATACACACACACGCAGCATTTTGCTAGATACTTATAGGTCCAGAGAATAAGGAGGGATGGTAAAAGTCCTGAGCATCCTATACTTCTAGGAAGTCAAAGCATTTGCAGGAGCCAGTTTCTGTACTGCACGATATCGACTCGAAATTTAGGTATGTGACTTTACTTGATTTCTTAACAGCATCTGAAACTCTCAATTATTCCATTCTTTTGAGTGCTTGAAGGTATGTTTTAGTTGTTTCAATTTTATTTACTTGTGCCTTTTCTTCTAAATTAAACGCTAAGCTATGGTGAATTCTCCATGCTCATGCTCAGCTCGAGCCTTTGCACAAACTATGTCCTCTCTCAACAATGAATATGTATGCGCCATGCTGTATTTGTGACATGTTTATACTAAGCAATATTTGTGGTTTCTCTTAACTTCAAATAAAAAACCCCAACTATCTCCTCTCTTTATAACTCTTTTCTCCTATTCTCACTTCTGCTTGACCAATTCTCAGTCATCATTCTAGCACAGGTTCATCCTGTTTCCTGGCAGAACCTTCTCCACCCAGAGACTGGCTCACATGTCCTCCCAAGTATATCCACAGTAGCCTGTTCATACCCTACTATAGTACTTACTAGAGTACACAGGGACGATTACATAATTTTCTGGGACCTATGCAAAATAGAAATGAGAGAGCCTTGTTCAAAAGATATTAAGAATTTCAAGAAAGTATCAACAGAGCCTTTAACCAAGTAAAGAGCTCTTGTAAGTCAAGGGCATACTGTGACTACATAGGTCACACATTCGTGAAATTCCCTGAGAGTACATTTTATTACCATTTTCATGTCTCTAGTGCTCACCAAATCCTAAGCTCCTGGAAAGTAGATCAGAGACCTTGTCCTACTCCTCATCATATCTTCAGCAATTAGCATTGTTCCTTGTTCATCATAGTCGCTCCAAAAGCATCTGTTGAGACAATCCTTCATTCTGAGAAAGGAAGTCTCAATGTGGGCATCAGTTTTCTACTAATACCTACCAACTGAGAGGAGCAGGCCGGGTGCTGCCACTGGACACCTCCATAGCTAGGGCTAATTTAAAGCTTCTTTTAACACATTACCACTGCCAAAGTCATTCAGGACAGCAGTGAAGGGTATAGGTTATAAAATCTGATATTTTAAATAACAACAATTAGGAATGTATAAATACATATGTTCTATATAATGCATACATTTATGTAAATATGAATGGAAATGATCATTATGATCCTTCCTAGTTCAGTGGAACCTGGGTGTTGACCAGCGAGCAACAGTAGTCTCAACGGGTGCAGAACGTTTTCCAGACCGTGTGTGAACACTCAAGGAATGCTAGGTCTGGTCTTCCATAGACAGACAGATGTTCCATAGTTTGCCCATTTGAGTTCTTTCCCTGATTTTGTTTTTTGACATAAATAACTTAATCCTAAAAAATTTATATCAATGCCCCAATATCATTTTTATCAATGTCCCCCCCAACGTCCCCCTGAGATTTTAGATTCACCCTGCCTTCCTCAGTTTCCTTTGCATTGCTCCAAATAGCTACCTTAATTCTGAAGTTTGTCCAAAAGAGAATTCTGAGAATCTTGAGGGGAGCATAAGGCCGTGAAACAAATTCCTAAGCAACCCAAGTACAGCCATTTCTCTCTCTCAATCTGAGCCTCTCTGAGCCTTAGTTTCTTCATCAGCAGAATTACCTATGCGTATTCTAAAGCTTCCAGGGTTCTCACGAGCTCTACCATTCCATCCCTTGCTCTTCAGACTAGAAAAGGATGGGCCTCAGGGGAAAAGCAGAACTCAAATAAGTGGAAGGGAAGGAGGGAAGACTCCGAACAAGGCTTGGCCAAAATAAGCACCCTGCACCCGGGGTGCAAGTGGGCCTGCTTACTGACGCGGCCACACTGCAGCACGCATGTCCTACGTGCTTAACAGGCCACGCTCTAAGAGCTTCTTGTGTATAAATCACCTACTCATCACATCAATTCTTTCGCATCCTCATTTTATAGATATGGACAATAAAATTACATGGCTAGTCAGAGATTCAGGATTTGAAATCATTCCGTTTGTCCTCATGCTTGTCCTGAGTCTCCATGATTAAGAAATCCTTACAATTGCATAGGAAAGAATGTGCGCTCATTACCATTGGATTGTTGCTGAAAAAAAAACAACACAGAAAAAACAGCATAATCTTCTCTTTTAGCCATCCTTAGGGAACAAGGGATGCTCTTTAGAAATCAAAATGAACATAAAGACATAATTCTCACAAAATCTGAACAGGAAAGGAGATATTAAATGACAATGGATGAGAAAAGCATCTCGTTACTTCTTTTCTGGACCTCATCTTCCTGCAGATGATTACATCCCATCTCTGCCTTTTATTTTTCTTGCTGAATAATTTTTCACAGACCTGTTCTGCTCACTCATCATCTCTGATATTCCTTTTGATTGTCCTTTCTTAAAAAAAAAAATCCCTTACGTCTCTCTTCAGCAGACGGAATAACTAAAATAATATTATTCTAAGTCCTCCGTCCTACAGCATTTCAAGAAACAATGTTTGATTATTTAATGCTGGTATTACCACATTTCAGAATGATTGTCCACAATGAATTGTGGACTCTCGTCAGCTGGGTTTGCACCATGCAAATTGTAGTTTATTTTTCCCCCCACACAAGATTATTGTGTTATGCTATCCCTATTGAGTATAATTCCCTACAACTCTTCTACTTACCATTTAACCTAATTTAGATTAAAATCTGTTCTTGTTATTTGAGGAGGTGCATTATGAATAAAAAGTGATTTGCCATTTTCCTGATGCCTTCTGGGGTAAGTTTACTGTCTTTCTAAAGAGACATGAAAAAGACAAGCCTTATTCTGCTCTCTTGGAAACTGCCCAGTACTCAAATGCGAAAATATGCCTGGTCTGCTTGAAAGGGTCACTGTAACATTGTGTGATGATGATCATAATAATAAAGTCCTCAGGTGCTGTAATAAATTCTTTGTACAGATTAACTCATTTAATTTTCACAACAACTGTATAAAGTAGGCATTGGTATTCCCACTTTGAAGATGAAGAAACTACGTCATAGAGGTTATAACTTACCATTATTGTGCTTTTAGAACTGTGATTTGATTCAGGTATCTCTGATTTCATCCAGATATTATAAATAAAAGCAGCTGGCTTAAACCATGACCACCTCAACACATATATCTACTTAGTAATTGTATTGCCAGTGCAATGTTTACAAAAATACTGAGGTCTTAAATAACATATACAAAAGCCCAAAGTCTGTTGAAAACGTTGTAAAAATTGTTGATACAATGTCATAGTGATTCAGTTATTGTCAAATTATAGGGAAAAACCAGACGTGTTCTGTATATTCTCTCATCTATTTCGCACTACAGAGTAACTTCCAATTTATAAATGAAAATTCTGATTATGTATTGAAAATAAGATAGAGTGGCTAATTCTCCTTGAACTACCTGTATTTCCACCTCTGGAAAAAAATCTTATTTATATCTAAACCTTGATATTTATATACCTGTAATTCATAAAAGCCTTTTGATGTATGCAAATATATATAAAATCAGAGAACCCAATTCAAGGTCTACTTTCATACATGTTCTAAAAACAACTATGCATTTCTTTCTCCTCCCGTCTTAAATTTTTAACAGACTCAGTATAACCCTAAAGAGAGACAAATTGCTACTAAAAATTAGGTTTAGAGTAAGAAGTACAATACTGTCAAAATAAATTCAGAATTGAATACAGCGTGTGTTTCATATTTAAAAAATAAATGTGAAATAAAATTATATGAAATAATCAAATAGACATGATATAAGACAGAGATTGAATGTTGCTTTTAATTATTGGATTTATTAGGTAAAATAAATAATTCTGCAATCATAAAATATACCTGTGTTCTTGCTTTAAATTTATTTTATATTGCCTTTTAATTAATATTTTCATCTCTACATTATTAATTCCAGCTCAGCATTCTGGACTCTTTAAATTATTAATTAAGGATCAGGCAAGTAAAGATTCAGAAGAACACTCAGTACCAGAAGCTTCATCAAAAAAATATATATCTGTACAGTCATAGTTCAACCTTCCATTTTGAGATTTTAGGACTGAGACAATTAAGATATAATACATCAATTTTCCCCCTACTATTTCTCAGCAGACAAATTGGAGGAATCACTGCAATGATGAAGCAGCTGGAGAGATTCAATTATGAGGGAAATTTAAGGAACTAAATATGTATAACTTGGCTTAGAGTCAACAACTGAGAGGAGATATGGGTGACTTGTCATATTTGAATGATGTCTTCAAAGATGGAAATTATTGGCTCACTCCATGGTAACAGGCAATAGGAAAGAAAGGAAATAGACAAAATCAATAATAATTTTATAATCTTTTGTGTGTTATAGAACTAGACTTAGAAAACATAAAATGGATTAATATAGTATTCTGGCCTGGGTCAAGTTTTCCTTAATTTCAAAGGCAGCCATTTTTATAAATATGCATATCATATTCTTTTTTTTCTTTTTGGTAATCAGCCATGTTTGAACATTATACATAACATTTTTCCATTTTTGTCTGTCATATTAGAATATTTTAAACACGGCGGTCTTTTAAAGTTAGAAATTGATAGTTGATAAAATTCAGCCATTTCTTTTCTAATTTATTTTAGAGATCCCAAAATAAACAGTAATCAACACAAAATTTGTCACCCTTGAATTTTAGCTTAAAAATGAATATGTAATGACTGTAAGCTAATGGTTTGGAAAGTAAGGTTCATAAAACACAGCAAGTCACTGAATCAGTGCAGCATCCTGTCTCATAGGTATAGGATTGCTATTAGGTTCAATCTCATTTACTCTCTCTTTTAATGTTCTGGAAAGAGTAAATGTGACATTTGTTACTTTTGACATTCATATTACATTTGGTATGTATGTAGGGATTGAGATTTATTCAAGAAAAAATATTAGGTTACCTGAAGATATACTGGAAAGTGCTGGTAGAGATCTACATGTGAAAATAAACAAACTGTTTTCCATAAAAGATAATAGCAAAACTTTATTTCCTAGATTCTTTAAGACTATTGGTAATGTTGCATGTGTACATTACTCAGACCGTGTCGGTTCATTCTGGCCACCTGAACATCAAACATTTTGAAAAAATCAAGAATCAGTAAGACTACAGACCTACAGAATTCCCTCTACAGGAAATGATTGGCATAATTTACATAAACTGGCTACAAAAGGCATCCAAAACCAGTAGAAGATTAAATGGCAAAAAACATCATCAGCAGAAGGAAAGTTGGCACCCGTTACTGTTACATCCTATAATATGACTATTATGATGATGCTAATGACTAGTTTTGTCTATGATGCTTCTTCCCTTCCTAGGTTTATCCACTCTCCTATGTTCCTGAGCTGGATAGTCTCAAATACGGTGAACATAGTATTATATAGAATGACAATAATTTTACTCTTAGAAGAACAGGTGCTGCTTCTCTGCAGAAATTCATAAAGGTCGGCAGCTTCATGAAAACACCTTTACTTTGTGTCTACATTACCAAGCACATTCAAACTCTGGGTGGGAGGTGGCGGTATTTTTTAATTCACTCTAGGAGTGCCTCTGATGGGGTTTGGAACCACCATAGTGCTGGAAAAACAGTGGTGAGCAAGACAAATGAGAATGGGCTCTCACCATCTTTCGTAGCAAGGACAAAGGATAACAATAAGGACTGATGAGTACTGAACAGGCTGCTGGGAAAACCTATGGCAATAGGCCAACTGACTCTGAAGGTTAGGGAAGATGTTCCTGAGAAAATAGTGATGAAGTAGAAGCCAAAAGTGTTCACTGGCTCTCCCAGAGACCCAGGTATGAAATCTTTTAGAATACTTGAGAAAAAGGTGTTCTAATCTATTTTTGCTTTTGACAGATTTCACCAGTGAAGTCAAGCAAATGGTAGATGCATTATGAAATACACCCATCTCTGAGCTTCTAGTAATAGCTACAAGATTTCCATACTTACAGAACCCCCTCTTTAATTTCCCTGATTATTTGACTGAGCTGGGGCATACTGTAATTAGAAATTACTCAAGAGCACCTGCCATATGCTTGTGCCCGCACAACAGATATTTGTGAAGTCAGGAAAAATTTGAGAAAGAAAAAAAATTACTCAAAGGAGTTTAGGGTATTAACTTGGAGCAGTGAATCTCAAATTTTAGGTGAATGAGATTCTCTAAGGTGTAAAGAAGAAAGACACAGGCTTAACACGTGTCACTTGTTAGGCCAAGTCACCAAACTGGGGTTTAATACCTAACCTAGCTGCAGTTTCAACCTTCCCCCAGAAATGTAGTCAGTTGGGAATTTTCTGGTCAGCATTAAGATAATAACGTCACATATGCCTTCTCCATCCCCAAGCGAAGATGAGGTAATGCACCTAATGAGACCCTATCCTTGTCTCTCTCACACACACAGATAGCATCAGGTGTCTAGCATGATCTTTTAGGACCCTATCTAACTGTACCCATGCCATGCTGCTTGATGTATTGATAAATATTACTTCTTTTCAGCTTGTATCCCCTGCTGTAGAAAAATATTTAAGATGTCTCCCAACTAAGGGGCTTTGGAGTTTAACTAAAACCCCTCCCAGGTTTATTTCTTGGGCCATAATCCTCAGTAAGACTGTGAATGGACTCTTTCTTAAATATAACAGTTGTGTTGATTTCTTTTGCAAAGGTGCTTAGTAAAAAATTGGGATTTCTACCCTTGCATCACTTCTACTGAAATTCTGATTCAGTAGATCTTGGGGCTGGGCTCAGTACTTTGCCCTTTTACCTAGGACCCAGAGTCACTTCAGTGCAGGTGTTCCAAATCTACACCTTGAGAAACACTAAATTAAAGGCTAGGCTAAATACAGAGGTAGACACTCCTGTTGGGGACAGCAGAGAGAATTCACCCTCTTTTCTCCCCTCCTTCATCAAAGTCCTATTCAAACCACAGGAATCTGGCAGTGGTTTCTCTGTACATACCTTAAGCCCTATTCATAGGCGAGGAGAGAGAAAGAAAAGTAGTTCCCAAGCATTGTGGAATGTTAGAATCACCTGGGGAGCTGTAACCCTGTGCTCATGTTCAAGCTCTATCCCCGGAGCCTGATGGGGCTGGGTGGGTCCCTGGCAGTCCTTTAAGCCCTCCATGTGGTTCTAATATGTGTAGGGATGGGGGACAAACCACAGGCAAAAGGCAACAGAAACTAGACAACATTCGCCATGTTACAGTTTCTTTGCTAGAAGCTTTATTTTGTTTAATATTCATATTATTTATAAATATTGATAGCAGGCTTAAAGATTGATCATTCAAAAGCACAAAAGAAAGGATTACAACTTTGAGCTGCTTAATTCAATGCCTGGGTTTACCTTTCGTTTGTTTTGTTTTTATCCCCAATACAAACTGTTCTTTATCTCCTCACATTAAAGGTATATTCTGATACAACCCAGATCATTTCTCCAGTGGTGATGAATGCTTTTGTGTGGTAGCATAGCCTTTCAGTCGTAAGTTCTATTTTAGAGGTGTCATACAATTTTCTGTTGCTCAATAATGTGAGGTTTTCAAGTGGCCTTTTTAGTATTTTGGCAGTCATATGGATATCTGTTGTATTTTGAACTTTGTTGCATTCTAAAAATAGAACAGAAAAATGAAAGTGCTGACACTAAACAGGGCAAAATTAAAGCAAAGATGGCATTATTAGGTGGGCCAAGTGAAGACGATTCTGTCTCCAGTGCACATTCCTTTCACATCTAATTTATTGCATGTTGGGAAAGCTGTTAAGAGAAAAAGTAAATCAAACACTGTACATATCGTGGTACTATACCACTGAAGCCTGTGTCTAAATGTGATTAAGTGTATGAAGAACTAAAGAGAATTTTAAAGTTATTGCTTGAGACATAAAGATGTCTGCAGTCTAAGGGTACACTCCTCCTGTCCATTCAACTTTGACAAGAATACAGCTTGCTAGAGAAAACAGCAGAAAAATAGTAGTGTGGCTATTAGCCTCTATTGATATTAAAAAAAAAAAAGAACCACCACTTGGTAAGATACCCTCACCTCCAAAATGGTGACAACAATCTGTTCAAACCCCTTGCAAAAGCTGGCATTTGTCAGGCCAGTCTCCACTGGTATTCAGTAAACTCATGAGAGCAGGTATCTTGTCTGTTTATTCACTTCCATATTCACAGGGCCTAGAGCAGCATGTGCTCAACAAACATGTATCAAAAGAATAGAGGAGAACACATGAGGAAGCCTTATCTTTGAGGTTAAAATTTTTTTTTCTAAACTTGTAACCTCAAATGGCCTAAGAGAAAAATATATTGAGCTAAAGACTCTTCAGAGAGTTTTTCTATGCCAAATCCCTTTATGCAATGTAAGTCTGTTACTAAATTTTTGCATATTTGACTTTCAAACACATTATATGGGACATATTAGATACTCAGGAAGGGCATTCTCTGCTTCTTATAATTCTACAACAAGAAAGCTGATAAAAAATCTCTCTTGAAATACCAGCAACACACGTCATAACAGATTAACTAAAACATGTTGTCAGTTATTTGAGAACTATTGTAGAAGTTGTATGAAAACTTTATTGTAGAAGATTATTAACACAGAGATTCCTGAGTTACCAACATATGCATACAGTATTCTGAGAACACTCCAAAAGGTTTTTGACAAGAAAATAAGAATGATAGAGAGCCTGACTGACATTAAGGAGAACTTATGCTTGATGGCAAAAACTACTGGATTTTTCTCGGAGTTATGAGTTCAATTTGAGTGACTGACTCCCTGGTTCAAACCCTTAGTAACTCTGACCTGGATTGCTGCATCCTTGTTTAAAGGTCCAGCCCCAGTACATCAGCCAGGACTTTGCAGAGGTTATTCTGATTATATCATATCATTATAAACGTTCCACATTTTCCATTGTTCTGAGGAATCTGTCCAAATTCTTTAGAATCTCTCATTTAATTCTGCCGCATCTGTGTTCTTATTACACTTAACTGCTCACTAAGGCCTGAACATCGTGTACTTTTCTATGACTTGAACCATATTGTACACACTACTCCTGGAGGGCTTCACCCGGCTCTAGATAATAGACTCCTAAGTATTATGAGAGCAAATCTGAGTGCCTCCCTTTCCAGGAAGTCATCCTAGACTCAGAAAACAGAATTATTCAATCTAGTCTTATGCCATTTGACTCTGTCTGGGTTCACATCTTGATTCTATCGCTTATAACCTAGACATCCTTGTGAAAGTACTTAAACTGCTGGTTTCCCCTGGAATCTGCCTCATAGAATTATCAGTATTATTTGAAATAACTCAAGGGAAGTACTTAGAGCAGGGCCCAGATGGTGGATATTTAATAAATGATATAATTTTCAAAAAAAATCTATAGGGTTTTTCATATTACACTGCCCCATAATTTTCATCCTGTAAGATAGCCTTTCTATGCTAGACTATAAACTAAACTATTGGAAAAAGCAGTGTTTTATTCTTACCTAAATTTCTAGTATCCCCAAATGGTATCTGGCATCACTCAATTTTCAACATTTGTTGAATGCCTATTATTTGTATGATTTGGTGTTCCACCTGGATTTATAAGGAGATAAATTAATTATCCCAATCCTCAAGTAGCCTATTATGTATTTTGGAAAATAGACCATACATAGAACATTAGGAATTATGCTAATTACTTTGAAGACCAAATGCCAAGTGAGTTCTACAGACCAAAGACCACATGGGATGTCAAGGAAAGCACATGCTTGAGGATAGAAGGAATTGGGGAATACTCTTGAACTGGAGAAACTTGGAAGGGGTGTTGAAATGATGACATTATATTAAAGAAGGTATTTTCAGTGGTCAACACTGGGTAGAATGGCCTGGGGTCAGAGCTGATCATGGTAAGATCAGTTTGGTTTATGCAGAAGGATTTTGTAGGATAATAGTGAAAAACCAGTGGTTGCAAACTAAACTTTACAAGCAGGTGAAGTCAATGAGCGAAGTAGGCCAGGAATAAGTTAGTAATAATATGGGGGTTTGGACAAACTAGAGGGCCTGCTTCCTGCATCCAGGAGGCAGCCACCCCCAACAACTGCTGTTCCATGGGAGTGGGTAACAATATTGCTAGATCACGTGCTTTTTAAAAAAGAGATCTGTTCTGATTTTTAAGTAGGAGAAACTATTTTCAACATTTTAAGAAACACTGTGTCGATCAAATAAATTATGCTTGCCAAAGACTGCTGTCCATGGCTGCCAGTTTGCATCCTCTGGAAAAGTTTGAAGTGGCTAAGTGTAGGTCTAATTGCCATGGGAAACATTTATAATTCATACATTAGTAGGGAGCCATCGAAGGTTTTTGAGCAATGTTAAATGCTCAGGAATATTTTAAGCAGATTATTCCAGGAAATTGTAAAATGGATTATTGGAGGGGTGGGGAGTCAAGAAGCAAAATGTCCTGTTTTGAAATTATTGTTTTCATCGAGGTTGAAATATCAAGGCCCAAATTAAGGTGTTGGCGGTGGGACTGTTGCAAACCACTTGACCCCCTGTTTAATTTTAGCTGATTGAAATTAGTTTTTTGTCTGACCAAATTGTGTTAATTGCTCTCATTTCTGTTATTTCTCCTCAATCAAGAGTTACATAAGTAAGCTCGTTAAAAGAAAGCCTTGTCTTACCAAATGAACTTTGCCCTTTTATGTGATAATTACAGCACAAAGGAAAGGTTAATCTGATTGTCCATAATAGGACAAACAGAACATTTTCAAGATCTGTGCTAAGTAGTCCCGAATGTGTCTTGTATGTCCTCAAACAAGTAAGTACAATCACATACAATTTTCAGTAAAAGTCATCTCTGCCCTGAGGCTTTTGAAAATTAGAAGAGTATAAATAAGCAGCTATCATTTCCAACCTAAGGACAGAATATCATACTGTAACATATACAAGGTGTATGGCTAGTATTTTGCATGCTGTTACAAACACCCACCAAAGACAAATCGGTGCTTACTGTTCAGTGATAAAGCATAATTACCTGACTTTTCCTCTCTAGGGGGTTAAGATAAAAAGCAATGGTTAATCTATGGCTCAAGTTAGTCTGTTTTTATGTATTAATAACACAGTCATTATGGGTAATTCTCTCTTTATGAAATTAAAACTTTCAGAGGACTATCATTCTCCTCAGCAAGATTTGCATTACTCCCCATACAGAAAGGAAACCATTATGGATGTGTGCCAAGGCTCTTTGGTTTGCTGGCTCATTCTCTGAGCTTCAGAGGGATATTATTTTTAATTTTGAAGTCCTCTCATTCAACTCCCACACACCAATCCCTGTATGGAGCCTTCAGAAATGAAATGAATCCTGCAGCCAGCAAAAATCAACTAAAATTTCATCCCTAATCATGCACCTTGGTTTTGCGCCTCATACAGTGGTATCGCTGAGGATTCAACGACAACAGAAACCAGGTGTGGGGGAAGGGGTTCTGTTGGCCTCACACCTTGTTCCTTGGCAAATGAGCTGGAATAAGTTGGTTTCAGGTAGTAAATCAAATTCCCCGAAGTATTCTTTCTAAACTATCCTGATACACTCTGATGTAAGAAAATCTCTCATTACAAAGCATGGTTGAAGTTGCCACTCCCATGCTACCACTTGTTAACATTTCCTCCTCCGTATTTTGCTGATTTCTCCACACCTTGCGGCTCCCTGGTGATTCTGATAAGAGGTTTTACATATATCTTAATGGCAGAAACTAAGGTTCACTTTAAAATAAACCAAGTAAGTAGTCCATTTTAATGAGAAAAATGAAAAATGGTGAGCTCAAAGGATTGCTAAGTAATATAATGTAATATAATGTTCTTGGTGAATAACTTATTTGCATTTATGCTTAGATCAGGAATATTTTTGAAAGTGTTTGTAGTGCCGTGATGTGTTGAGTTTTATTCCTTGCATTTCTGTTCTGTTTCATTTACTAACCTTTCTCTTATTCAAAATGGTATCAGTTAAAATGCTTTATTAACCAGAACTTCAAAACTTATCATGTAAGGGTGCTTAAAAAAATCAACTTGAAACACAATACAGTATTTTGAAGCACCTTCTGAATCATCAAAGATGTATACTTTATCTAATTCATTTCCAGCATAACATATAAAACTCTCCAGGTACTTAAATTTGAAATTCAAACTTTAAACTTTTCTTAAGGCCCTTAGAGAACCATGTAAGTTCAATTGCTTCTTTCCCCACTGCTACCCAGTTGCAGCCCACCTCTTCATCCCCTAGGCATTATGTAACATACATAATATATATGGAGCTTGCATTTCATCTCCCTTGTTAAAAGTAAGCTTAGTCATCCCAGACTAGATGCCTAAAAGCATCTAATTGATGTTTTCTTCCTGACATCATTATTATCCAGGTAGTAGTCTCTTCTCACTACACTTTCTCTTGAACTCATTGTATCTTGCCAAGTCATCAACCAGTATCTAGTACAATGAGCTATCTAATTCAGGCTGCTCATATGAGCTCCAAATTCATATTTTCATTTGTCTATTGGACATGATCATTTAGTATCCATGTGATGACTCAAACTCAAACTCCTAAAATGGAGCCCTTTATGCCCTCTTACCTTAAAGCTGTTATCTTGTAGAGCACTGGTTATGTGAAAGGGTAGTACAATGTTCTACCATAATACATACTCTGGTAGTTTACCATATGCCAAGTACCCATTTAAACTCCTTGCATACACTATTTCATTTAATTCTTACAACATATGAGAAGAAACATCAATAACCTCATTTTACAGGGAAAACTGAGGCATAGATGTTAAATAACATTCCTAAAGCCATACACCTGCTAGATGGTTGTGCCAGTATTTAAACCCAGGTAGTTTGACTCCAGAACCACTGTAAACACTAACTGCCTCTCTACAACCAGGAAAACCTAGGTTCGAACACTAATTTTTTCTGCTTATTAGTTGGTGACCTTGAGCAAGTAACCTTATCTCCTTGAATTTAATTTTTTTCGTTAGTGGAATGGATAATATTTCCTCACTGGGTTTATGTGAGGAAAGTGCTTAATATGGGGTGATCAACCCTTCCCAGTTTACATGAGATGTTCCCAGGTTCAGCCTCACAAGTCCCATATCCAAGAACCTACTGAGTCCTGGAAAATTCTGAAAGTTAGGGCACACTTTATGTATAGATAGTGCTAATGAATTGTTTTTCCTATCCAAAATCATTTTGCTAAACAT
Organism: Smutsia gigantea; assembly: GCA_032199065.1. NCBI lineage: Eukaryota > Metazoa > Chordata > Mammalia > Pholidota > Manidae > Smutsia > Smutsia gigantea. The sequence goes on from JAVSCE010001676.1 coordinate 223,026, forward strand.
TGTATTAATGCTACTTCTGTAACAACCTTTCACCAATTCCCTTCATTCCTACAGTTACTCCTCCAGGAAGAATAACTCAGAAATGTAATGGCCATTAAGTCAGTGTTTACTGTGAGCCAGGCACTGTTCATTAACTCAGATGCTCCCTATTTCACAGAATGAAATACAAAGTTTTGAGGAACTGAAGTATCTCTTCCAAAGCTACACATCTAGTAACTGGTGAAGCATGGATGCAAACAGAAGTCTATTTGACTCTTAACAGATTCCGTATTTTTAAACTTGCCTCCATATTTACCACGGTTTTGTTGAGCTAATCATGGCATGCCTGTTCTTAAAATATTTACTGGCTACTTAAACAATATAGCATGGTATTTCAGGCCTATCTCCAATCTGCCCTATCCTACCTCTCCAGCTTCATTTTTATTTGAATTTAGTACCAACAGATTCAACGTCACCACTTGATACAATTCTGTTTTTGTTGAAATAGAACATGAACATGACCAAGTATTTCTCAGGAAACAAACATTCATGTTGAAATTTAGATATCCTTGAATGAATAAAGTCCAAAACATTTGGAATGCCTCTCCAGACCATTCATACTATCACACTTAACTACAATGCAATCGCTTCACATGTACACTCTCTCTCATTATCAGTGGAATACTTTTCTTACCCCAACTTGAGGAATAAATTAGGACAATTTCAAGTCTTTATGATTTTTCCCGTGCTGTACCATCTGACTAGACCATGTTTTCCACCACTTAAAAAAGCTCACATCATTCAAGAAGCCAGATGATGAGACACACGGGAGAGACTATCTTATTCATCTTTTTTTTTTTTATTTTGCTATCATTAATGTACAATTACATGAACATTACAGTTACTAGACTCCCCCTATTATCAAGTCCTCACCACATACCCCATTACAGTCACTGTCCATCAGCATAGTAAGATGCTATAGAATCACTACTTGTCTTCTCTGTGTTATACTGCCTTCCCTGTGCCACCCCTACATTATGTGTCCTAATCGTAATGCAGCTTTTTCCCCCTTACCCTCCCTTCACCCCCCCATCCTCCCCAATCCCTTTCCCTTTGGTAACTGTTAGTCCATTCTTGGGTTCTGCAAGTCTGCTGCTGTTTTGTTCCTTCAGTTTTTTCTTTGTTCTTATACTCCACATATGAGTGAAATCATTTGATACTTATCTTTCTCTGACTAGGTTATTTCACTGAGCATAATACCCTCTAGATCCATCCATGTTATGGCAAATGGTAGGATTTATTTTCTTCTTATGGCTGTATAATATTCCATTGTGTATATGTACCACATCTTCTTTATCCATTGATCTACTGATGGACACTTAGGTTGCTTCCATTTCTTGGCTACTGTAAATAGTGCTGCGATAAACATAGGAGTGCATATGTCTTTTTCAAACTGGGCTCCTGCATTCTTATGGTAAATTCCTAGGACTGGAATTCCTGGGTCAAATGATATTTCTATTTTTAGTTTTTTGGGGAACATCCATACTGCTTTCAACAATGGCTGAACTATTTTACATTCCCACCAGTAGTGTAGGAGGGTTTCCCTTTCTCCACATCCTCACCAACATTTGTTGTTGTTTGTCTTTTGGATGTAAGAAGACCTATACTCTGAAAACTAGAAGATACCGATGAGAGAAATTAAAGAAGATACCAATAAATGGAAACATCCCATGCTCATGGATAATATTGTCAAAATGGCCATCCTGCCTAAAGCAATCTACAGATTCAATGCAATCCCTATCAAAATACCAACAGCATTCTTCAATGAACTAGAACAAATAGTTCTAAAATTCATTTGGAACCGCAAAAGACCCCGAATAGCCAAAGCAATCCTGAGAAGGAAGAATTAAGTGGGGGGGAATTATGCTCCCTGACTTCAAGCTCTATTACAAAGCCACAGTAATAAAGATAATTTTGTATTGGCCTAAGAACAGACCCATAGACCAATGGAACAGACTAGAGAGCCCAGATATTAACCCAAGCATATATGGTCAATTAATATATGATAAAGGAGCCATGGATATACAATGGGGAAATGACAGCCTCTTTAACAGCTGGTGTTGGCAAAACTGGAAGGCTACATGTAAGAGAATGAAACTGGATTATTGTCTAACCCCATACACAAAAGTAAACTCTAAATGGATCAAAGACCTGAATGTAAGTCATGAAACCATAAAACTCTTAGAAAAAAACATAGGCAAAAATGTCTTGGACATAAACATGAGCAACTTCTTCATGAACATATCTCCCCAGACAAGGGAAACAAAAGCAAAAATGAACAAGTGGGACTATATCAAACTAAAAATCTTCTGTACAGCAAAGGACACCATCAGTAGAACAAAAAGACATCCTACAGTATGGGAGAATATATTCATAAATGACATATCTAATAAGGGGTTGCATCCAAATTATATAAAGAGCTCACACACTTCAACAAACAAAAAGCAAATAAGCCAATTAAAAAATGTTCAGATTAGCTGAACAGACACTTCTCCAAAGAAGAAATTCAGGTGGCCAACAGGCACAACAAGAAAAGATGCTCCACATCCCTAATCATCAGAGAAATGCAGATTAAAACCACAATGAGATATCACCTCACACCAGTGAGGATGGCCAATATCTTGTTCATCTTTATGATTTCCGTGCCTAATACTATGCAAGGTGTTTAGTAAACCCTCAGTAAATATTTCTTGAGTTCAATTAAATGAATTGCTTAAGGTCAATAAGCAGTGACAGCAGCTAACTAAATCCCACGACTTTTAAATCCTGGACTTTGTAGTAGCTAAATTATATACTGAATAGGTTTAATTTCAATTTCTTCTTCTTTTCCTCTACCCTTATCAACAAGCAATCAAATTACCAAAATATAGGCAACAAAAGAAATATAGGGAATGACCAAATTTGGATAAGCCATAAATTATAGATCTGATTATATATCATTAGGAAAATCAGTGCAATTTAAATGTATTCCCCTTAATGAGGGTTATGTATACACAGACTTCTAAAATTGATGGCAGTTTTACTTATTGCTATCTATTACACATATCATTAGATGTCATCCAGGCGATATCCTACAGTGACAGTGAGAAAGGCAAGGGCCAAGACTGACCATAGATCCCTCCTGTCTGCTCCTCATCCTGAGCACCTGCTCACTCAGTGACTAGGCATAAACAGTCTTTCCATTTCCATTCTCAGCATCCCCCAACTAAGCCATCAAAATTCATTCCTAGAAAGGATCCCATACCAATAATCCATATTGTATGGCGAATTTATATTACGGTATTATCATTCATGGGAATATCTGGTCTTTGGGACCGATCTCCAGTGTCAGAAATATGCAGCTTGAGGGATTTGGGACATCAGATAAATATAGTGTCAAGTTTCTGGAGGCAGTCCGGCAACTGTTGCCTCACAGAGTCATAGGAAGCTAGTCGTGTCAGCACTGCTGTTAAATATACATTCTTTAAGTCTGTTGCAAGAAATGTAAATATTCAGTGTCTCCCATGTGTCAAGCACTTTGTGACATCCTGTGCGTATAGACATGAACCAAGGGTGTCGTCTAGTTAGAGTGAGAACACTAATGCTCTCTGTGCAATGTTTTTTGTGCAATGCAATGAATGCTACAACAGAGATGGGTGCAAAATCTCTGGAAGCACTGGAGACAGCCTGACTCACTCAGCAGAGTGTTTAGTGTTGAGATCCAGCAAAGTGATAGGCATTGTTCTAGGTGCTAAATTTGTACACTAAAAATATTTTCAAGTTTGAAAATGAAAATCTTCCAACATTTGTCAGAGATTTTTTTTTCACATTTACAACAATCTTTGCATTGCTTCCATCAGCACTTTTGAAATACTGAAGAAAAGTGTTATCTAATTCGCACGTTAGATTTGGCGACTTTCAGAACTCAGCTGAATAAAATGAGGAGGTAAAAGAGGAAAAAGGCTCACCTGATTATTTTTTTACATTTCTGCTGTTATTTCTCAGAATAAGCAACCATCCCTACTTTATGTAAAATAAAAAGTGTATTAGCTTCTAGTTTCTGTAATGCCTCATATCATTGGTGACATCAGAGGAGTACAGTATGACACAGATCTCTTCAGGATGCCGGAAAGACCCCTTTCTCATAGGCTACTTTTAACAAGAGTCAAATAACCAGTAGCAGGAACAACTTTTCCACTCAATTGCATCATATGTTGTTTTAGGTCAAAGGTTCTGCCTTTGGGCATAGCAGACCCTGGATGCAGGGCAGTTGATGGACCTACTGATAGCGGATATAAGGGCATACACACACATTTTTAAAAACTGTTAAAAAAATGAAAGCAATAAAAGATGCAATTTATGGACTCCTGAAATTTCAAACAGTTCTCCCACTGACATTTAAAATTTTCTACGCTGCTTCTGTTAACACCTTTTCACCACAGTCTTAATGACTATTGGTTATGGCCTGCCTGTATCGTGTCCCCTCAAAATTCAGATGTTGAAGCCCTAAATCCCAGTACCTCTTAATGTGGCTGCAATAAGAGACAGTCTCTAAAGAGATGATTGAGTTAAAAATGAAGTCTTCAAGATGGGTTCTAATCCCATCTGATTGGTGTCCTTATAAGAGGAGGGCATTTGGACGTACAGAGAGTGTGAGGGGCGCCTGTGCACAGAGGGAAAACCATGCGGGGGGCAGGGAGGAGGCAGCTGCCTACAGGCCAATAGGAGAGCCTGCTGACACCCGGACCGTGGACTTCCAGGCTCCAGACCTGTGAGAAAATAAATTTCTGTTCTTTAAACCACCCAGTCTGTGGTATTTTGTTATGTCAGCATTAACAAGCTAATATAGAATCCTATCGACACATAACCTTTAAGAACTGTTAAAAAGTGACTCCTTTGGTGAATGTTCTCTGGGTCAGATTGTTCTCATCTCGACTATGGCTCCCATTAAAAGCTGGCAGGAATGCATTTTGTGGAGATACCAGGAAAGTACTAACGACTCCTTAAAGTACCTATTGGATCTCGAGAATGGAGTTTCTTTTTTTGGTTTAGGGCTTTGCTGCTTGTCAAAATGTACTAGGATGGAAAAGAGTATTGAGACTGCTTAATAAGACATGAGTGGGCACATCAGGTTATCGGACTCACTTCTGAGAGTGGATTAATGGAACAAGGGCTGAAAGGAGGATGTGAAAAGCCATGTAGCCATCATGGGATGCAGTGGTTTAAGAGGCCCAGCAGGACAGGAGAATGAGGTGGGGGCCAAAGGCTAGAAGGCACCCTTGGCCCCTTCAGAGTTTCCAATGAGATCAGCATTGCTTTTGCACAAATAACAACTCCCAAAGTCAAACTGAATGCTCTTCTTACACCTACTATTACAATCCTCTTTGGCCAACTGGGTATCTTCCTATTCTTTACTCCTCTCAAAATAAGTCAGTTTTTTAAAATGCCCCTTCTACACTGTCATTAAATATAATTAGGGGGATGGATGCTGATTATTGATTGGGAAAACCTAGAAGAGACAACTCTGTCAGAAAACTCTAAACATCTTTATCTCTTTTAACAAAACACCTTCAATGATTAAAACACAGTGAGTAGCTACCCCGTGTTCATCAGAGTAAATTATAGAATTTTGGTTGCTTCTGAGCATGGAGGTGGGAAATATTTCAGGATCAGTTTTTGTTCCCCTCAATAGCATCATCTGTTGTTTTAGCTTTAAGGGTTAAAATAATTTTGCCCTGAAACAGCCAGACCAAGAGCCATTATGAACACTGCAAAAAGATCTGTATCATAGAGTAAGTACTTATGCTTTCTAGAATAAAGCCTAACTGGGAATTATTTAAAATCACAGATTCAGATATAAAGGGAAAAATAAAATACAGTGAAAAGGTTCCCAGCTCAGGCTTATGACAACAAATACAGTTTACAGAGGCTGTAGAATTTATCCGAAAGTCACCTTTGAATAAGACTACAAACATGACATCTGGCAATTCATTAATTTGAGAGCTTAGCAAAGGTAAGACTGGCTTGATCTAATGATCACTTTCATTTATTCCGTATCAATAAAGGATCAGCAAAATTAGGAAAAATCATTTTATCCATTATATCGATGTTATTAAGTTTCCTGTTGCATAAGTTCCAGGAATAACCTGGGAAAATAGAGTTTACACCACATTTATGCCTAGGTGACTGTCTGCCAGGATGATTGGGAAATTATCCTTAACCTTTCATCCCTCATCTTCAGGACAACTACACCATCAATTACTCAAATTTTATCATCTCTTATGTATTCTGTGATTTAATTTCAACATTAACCCTAATGACAAATGTACTTGAAACATTTCTGTACCCCAATGTCTAAGGAAGGCCCCTGGTACCACCTCTATACGGTGCAGCAACTCGGCCATAGCTCATTTGACGAGTGGCATACATCTGATCCTAGCAAACCAGCCCCATTCTAAGGAACACTGGCTATAGTATCCTGAGCAAGCCTTCATTAGCCTCCCTTTATAGCTCATTGTTCTCATTTATAAAATGGGAATAATGTAATGTATTAAAGATTAAAAGAGATAATATATGTAAATCATGGAACAGGGTTCTTTGCTTATAAGTGGTAATTATTACACATCCTTAAAGTATTACAGCAAATACATTAGATATTATACTAATTCCATTTGTACATACAGAAATAAGTCCTCCTTTTAACATTCTTTAAAAATGTTTTAGTGTTTTTTAAAGTCTTTCTAAGCATCAAATAAGAGAAGTGATGAGTCCTAAAAAGAGGTTGACTTGAATCCAGCTTTTAATTGATTCTCAATCTTCTTGCAGTCCAAAGTCAGTTTGCAAAATAGCCAAACCATTCTTAAGTTTGTGTATATTTTAAAATAAAGTTTTAACTCAGTGACAAAACTATTATTGAAATAAACATACATTTTATTCAATGAACACTTCTTTAAATACTTTTCCAAAGTGCATTTGAGGAAATGGTAGGGCTAATGTGCAGGCAATGAGCATAATATAGCATAAAAAATGCTGTATCTGTTAAACAGCAATGTTAATGCCAGACCAGGTTCAAATTCAATAAAACTCCACTCTAATGTAGAAAGCCTTTTGTGAGCAGTTATTAGAATGAAATCTTTTATTACCCTAGCAAACTGCCAAATTGCTGGAATAAAGCCACCCAAATAACATTTAAATTGAATAGAATGAGATGTCATAATATAAAAACAGAATAAAAAAGAATGTATTTATTTCAAGCACACATTCATATTCTTATGACTCATTGGGTGAAAATATTTTTAGTGATATAATTACAAATGGTAAATATTATTTTATTTCATCCTTGAAGGTCAATCAGTTATCAATAATTGATCCTTCTCAGTCATATGCCATCTTTTCCCAGCTTAGCATCATAAGCTATAGAGACCTGGTACCCAGAAAAACGTGTGGTGCCTAATCCTTTTTCAGTTAACGGTGTTTCCTATCTGACTTGCTGTCTTTAGCACTGCACAGTGAGATTTGTCAATGGAGTGCTAAAACCTACCTATTTCCAGTCATTCCCTTAAGCTTATGCCAGTGTCTTTCCTTCCTTCTTGGTTTGCAAGCACCAACGATAAGTTCATGGAATCACCAAAGATTAAAGTTAAAAGAAAGGGAGGTAGAATTTAGATGAAAAGTGTGGTTTGACAATGTGAATAACGACCGTGGGTATGTGATCTTTGTTTTCTGTATCTAACTTTTAGCTCATTATATGAGGAAGCACTCAATGAAATAACATGTGAGAAATTGTTCTTAATAGGCTCTTTTGGATGAAAAGAGGAAAGGATGGGTCAATGGATGTTATTGCTGATGACCAATACTACTCAACACATAATGTGCTCTTTTAACAAGTGATGCTGCAGTGACAAATGTGGGTGTTTTTTTTTTAAGTTAAACTACCAAGAGAGAGAAGCTACATCAAGATTATTCATTTTGAATATTTTTTTTAGGTTTTAAAAGTTCAGATTCAAAGGTAAAATGGCTTTTCATTTGCTAATTTCTCCTCTTTTCTGATCTGAATGTATTTACTTGTTGGCACTTTATTAAAACAAACTTCCAAGTTTTACCTTCAGGCTTCAAGCAAGTTACTGCTTGTAGGCAGAGCCTTCTAGAAGCCAGTAAGCAGGAATCAGAGGTGGAGTAGGGGAAAGAAAGAACTACTTTCAGACAAGCAAACCAGGACAGGGCCCAAAGCACCAGAATATTAGCAAAGGATGAAATGCACATTTGCTTTTCTAGATTATAATTTAAGACTGGAAATCTGCAGAATAAATATGAAGGGTTCAGATGTATAGGGGGGAGGCTTGATAAGGGTTTCATTTGTTTTGACTTTGTTTTGACTTAGAGGAGCAGCTAGAAACCTCAACAAGCTTGAACAAAAGAAATAATTCAAACTAACCAGAGCATTTTGATAATGAGTTTTGTTTTACACTGTTTTTTGTTTTTTTTTTTTTGGTCAGGCGTTCTCTAATTCTTCAGTGAGATTGATGACACTGGGTTAGCATGACCGATGTTTGTTTCTGGAATCGCGCTTCCTTTGTAACTGTGACCCAAGTGGGTAAACAGATAATTTCAGAGATATTTTTGATTCACAATGAACACCAAAGTTAGCAATCACCTTGCCTTCTTTATTTATAAGAAAACAGCCTACCTGGGAGCAGTAGTACCAGAACTAGGTTTTTTTTCAAAGAGTGTAGTGGCTAAAATAGTTTACCAAAAATGTGGAATGTTTACTCTGTGTGGGGCTACAGAGGTAGCTGGGGACTGTTTGATAATCAAAGTCAAGGAACTTGAATTCAAGTAGATCTCAGCAGCTCGCCTCCAGCAATAGGGATCTGGGTTAGAATGATACCTGATCTCTCAACCACACTTCTTTGGGGTAGGACCAGAATAATAAAAGAAGTTCACACGGTTCTCCATAACCTTGCAAAAACGAACACTTTTAACACTTCTAAGATCATTCTTTCAACTGAGAACAGTGTTTCTGCATTCAGCACAGAGCTATAAAGGGATTTAGAAGCACTCCTTAAAATGTTCCACAGCCTCAGCAGCAAAACTGTAGTGCTTCAGTCCTGTAATTTGGAGAACAGGTATTTTTTATGCCTTAGCAAGCTTTATATTTTATTTCACTTTTGAGAGTCACTGATGCTAGTGTTTTAATGAAAATTTCTTTTGCAAAAGCGACAATATGTATACCTTTTTTTTTCCCCAGGGAAATGACTTGTTTTAGTGCTAGAACTCCAATATGAATGTGATGCTTAGTGAGAAATACATCATTTAAAGTAATGAAGGAGAGTTTCAGGACAGATCAGGAGGCAAATAAACTATTTCAGCAACAAAGTTTTAAGTTGCAATTTAAGGTGATCAGCTAACAGGAACTTGCTTGAAAAGGAGGCTACTGCTCTGCATATGTTTTTGTCATTTGCAATAGCTAAAAACTCACCTCAAACAGAGCAGTTTTGGTGGCTTGCAATCTTTTTATAGCATGCTGTGCCTCAGTTTTGTTCAGTGACTAAAAGCAATAATGTTCTGATTCTAGACTAATATGTCTAACTCTGCAATTGATTGTGAGCCACTTTATGAGACAGTCTGAAATCCTTCCTGCATCTACTAGTCTTGATGAGCTCCTTAGCAAAATAAGTTAGCAATTTTGAAGCTTTTTTTTTCCCTACTTTCCTACTGCCAACACTTTCTAAATAAATCCTCTGTATTTTCTCCCCCAGCAGGATTCACAGGTGGGGTTGCAATTCAGAGTTGCTTGTGTTTAATTTGGGTTTTGCTGGTTAGGTGCTCATGCACTTCTCAGCAATATCTTCCCATTTGTACTGGCTTGATCTGATTTGATTCCATTTTTATTTTCTTAAAGCTCAGAGGTATGATATAAATGTCCATAAAAATTAATTCCAGCCAGTACGAACCTCAAAAGACCTTCTCTATCTTAATAACCCATAAAACAATTTTCTCACAGAAACTAATTTGTAATTATTAACTACATATTAATATTATTATCCCGGACTAAGACAGTCCTTTTGTAATCTGAGTTGTTGAAAAAGTCAGATGTTATGGGATGGGTAATTTCAGTGTACTTGAGTGATCACTGTTATGTCAAATACTGCTCTTTATGGTCGAAAATACATTTTTCCTCTAGAGCATTTCAAGTTGATCACTGGTATTGAATTGACTGATCTGGTGGCAGAGCTCGAGCTCATGTGTTTGAGAAAATATCAGGTGCTACATTAGTGGCACCATGAGCTCATGCCACCTTGGTTTGCCATGTAACTCGACGTATCTTAAAAGGAAATAGCAGTTAAAGCTGACTCAGTCTAGGGCTGCTCTTCTGAGACTGCCGATAAAGGAGTAGGTAGGTGCTAAATGTCACCTTGGTTTATAAAAGACTGAGGACAGCTGCTTCCTCTAAAAGAGATGCATATCAACACATTTGTCCCAGGTCATGGGACAGATATTAAATTCAATTCACTTTTAGCATATGTGTACACTATTAATTCTGAGCAAAGAATCAGAGTCTCCTGCAATTATTGAAAATGATACTTTAAATTTTAAAACAAGGCTGTAAGGAAAGGATACAATCATGACTTATGCTGAAAAAAGGAGTGAAACCATCGATCTTGCTCTTTCTTTTGGACATAGGGGTTAAGCAATTTTTACCCTCTTTGGATAGCCATCCAGTGTAGCTGAGAGTAAAGAGATGGGGAAAAAAGGAAGGTAGAGGAGTAAATGCTGATATTGTTACCCCTGTCAGGGCTATGCACAGAAAATGGACACTGTGGCCAAGGCTTAAATATTGAAAAGGAGTTAGTCTAATTAGCATAGATTGCGAGTCACAAGTCCAGTGATGCATTTGGGGAAGGGGCGGATGATCAGAAGGAAAAGGGACACCGCACACCACTGAGCTTGTCAGGGTGGGGGGAGAAGCTGAGCACCACTGAGTAAATTTACAAATTGTGAAGAGCCAGTTTTCTCTCCTCTTCCTCCCTAGACCTCAGGCTGATTAGCATATTTTTCATGCCTTATCTAACTGTTCTTTCTCCTTGCCTGATTACTTTTGGTGATAGCTTAACTCATGTTTCTCAGGTGCAGGACCATTACCTAGTGCATGGCATTAAGTATACATTCAGAAGAAGAAAGCTTTCCTTGCTAAATCAAACTCCTCTTCTAAAGTCCCCTTGGCCTGAGTCTCAGATTCCTCTAGGAATGCTCCTGCACACCTCTAGCACTTCTAACATTTGTGAAGATTTTATTTGTGCCTGCAGGCAGTCAATGACATTTATGGAAACATTTTCTTTAACCTCATGGTATGGGGTGAGACTTGGAATCAAAAACACAGAGTTGTGGGTAAAGAATCAAAATGTCATGACCTGTGTTGTATCTATTGTTATACTGGTGTAACAGGGCCAACAATAAGAGGAAAGACACTTCCTTAGATATTCAAAACATTAGTCAGGGTACAACTTACTTTTTAGCAGAGCAGAGGGACAGAAGAGTGGACCACAAGAACTGGAATATTTCACATCCTATTTCTAGAAAAAGGAAACTCAACAATTTGCCTACCTTCTTTAGGAGGAATATGGGTGGGGGGTTGTAGCCCCAAGAGGTCAATATTGTCAATGACTAAAGAATAAACATTTATATTAAAAATTCTAAAAATAAGTACTGGGTATTTGCCTGGGGTTCTACGGAAATTAAAGCAAAGCTAGTGGAAGTTCAAAAGTGAGTTCAACAAAAAACATGAAAATTCTCTCCTTTTTCTAAGATTTTCTAAATAAACCTTACTGAACATTATCTCAGACAGACATTACAATTATCTTTAATATTAAGCCTAGTGATACAGGGGTATGCAAGCACAATTGGAAGAGTTGAGAAGTTTTAAAGTGGGTTTAAGAGCAATGCTTTTAACAGTTGAGTAAAATTAACCCAAACTCATTTTTTTCACTGTTTCTTGGCATATTATTCAATAACGCTTCAATTTTAGTTTTAGTTTTATTTTCTTGAAAGTTCATCTAGCCTTACTAGTTATTCTTCATGTCAAAGAAGAGACAGAATTGCAATGCAATAGAAAATAAGGTGGATCAGTGAACATGTAATAGAAGGCCAGCTCAGCAACTAGATAATTTTAAGGTCTTAGTCACTGCTTTTGTGGCCTCACTGCATTCATTAATTAAAAGTGAGATAGGGACAGTATCAGTGTTTTCAAGCATTTACCAACATATGCTTAATGGTATGAGACTCAGTCAATCTGAAAGGGAAGAGAAAGTACAATGTCAAAAAAAAAAAGAATAAATAAAAGACAAATTCTTTGATATTATCACATAAAATTTGCATTCATCCTCACAATATGTTTGTGTATAAAAATAATATCTTTCATTGCCTCTATAAAAAAGAGCTACAATGAAACTCTCATGTTTTTTTCAATGCTGTACAGGTAAATTTTAGAAAACTGTGCTGGATGAAAAAGAGCTATTACCTAAGATTAGGGGCAATGTTTAGATAAATTCTCTACTCTGCTTTACATTACAGTTTTCCTAGAACCTCTGTTTACATAAATATATGGATATAAGTAGCAACAGTGCATTTTAAAAAATTGCTTTGTAACCTAAGTCACTGAGGGAAGATGACTTGAATACAGGGAGAAAACATATGACATAGCATTTTCAAAACTACTGTTGCTGGCAATTTTAAGAAGTAGTTTCTTTCTGAGCAGTAGGGTTGTTTTTGTCATATAGTGGACACGAAATATCTCTAATAGACCATCTTGTACCCTTCATTGCTCCTTTTATTGAGTATTTCATCCAAAGATGCTTTTTCAGTATGAAGAGATGGCTAATTACATTGTTATTTTAACATCATTACTAATCCTAATGATATAAATGCCTCATTTCACATGACTTATAATATCCATGACTTCTTCACCCAGCTCTCAAGCTTCATTTCCACTCTTGTCTTTTCACTGTCACAATTTTGGCTTCAAGTTGTTGATTTAGTTGTGGTTGGCTTGATAAAATATTTACTAAATGAACCAGTTTTTATCATGAACTAAAAATTTGTTGATTCAGGTTACAAATACATATATTCCTCCCTTCTCCCATGTGGAAAGTAATAAATCAATGCAGAGTTGGAAGACTATTTCCCAGTACATTTCTTTTGCTTGGTAATGCATATCTGTGAACTTACACTTTCAATTATCACATTAAGATCCCTGAAAGATCAAGTGGATGGAGAGATTGAATTAAAGATGGTGGCATGAGAGGTGAGACACAGGATTCCTCCTAAAACCACATATAATATGAAAATATAATTAATACAACTAATCCTGAAAGAGCAACAGGAAAGAGAACTACACCAGACTGCATACACCTGGAGAAAAGAGTAGACCTCACAAAAACAGGGTAACATACCAAAGCTGTGGCCTGGTGGGACCCAAGACCTTCCCCCACCAGAGCTCACCAGCCAGAGTAAGAGAAACGAAGCAGGGAGGGAGTGGAGGACTGGGACTGCTGAATACCTAACTCCGGAGATCTGTTACGGGAGCACAAACCTGCATTTCACGATGCTTGCATGATATTCTCGTGATTACAGGGTTGGAAAGCTAAGACAGGCAGAATTCCTGGAGAGACTGAGATTCCAGCCACTTGTGGAAAGCAGGGATCAATATCCAGCTGCTCTGGGACAAAAGAAAAGTGGGCAGTCTGAGAGACTACCTAACAAGGAAGCCCTTAGCAAGAAGGCTGCTAAAGGAGCAAGGATTGCACAGAGCTTACTGCTCTGGAGAGAGGACAGGTAGACAAAATTGTCCGGGTGCATTCTGCCCAGCAGGTTGGGAGCTTGGCCATACAGACTCTCATATTTGAGGAGGAAAAAGAAATCTTCATCCTGAGATGATCTTCAGGTGCTCCAGCTCCCTGGCTGGCTACACAACTCCAAGGACCTCTTCCATGATACACAGTCTACTGCGCCTTTCTCCCGGCCAGCCCCACCTGACATGCAAACCGGCAAACCCTACCCTGGCATTAGCCTAAGCAGAGGGAAGATCTTTCTACAGCAACTACAAACGGACAGCATAGAGGCTTCAACCTGGGTGCTTAGTCCATTGGTTAAGGCAGTGAAGACAGGCATAACAGCTGGGAAGCAGGGAACAGCTCTTTCCTCCCCCCAGGTACCAATATGACTCCCCTGTGATCCCTGACATTGCTTCAGGGGCTGAGCAGCTCCAGGGAGTAGAGCTTCTGGGCACTAGAGGGCGCCATACACAACTATGAAACGCCAAAGGAACCTGGTTCAGAGTAAAATTATTAATAGTACTCCTGAGAAAGATTTAAATGACATTGACCTCATGACTTTTCCTGAAAGGGAATTCAAAATAAATATCATTAATATGTTCATGGGGGTAGGAAAGATATTCAAGAACTTAGGAATGAATGCCAGTCGGAGATCCAATCATTGAAGAGTAGAATGGAGGGTATTAAAAGCAGATTGGATACAACAGAGGAGATGATAAATGAAATAGAAACTAGAGAAGAGGAATAAAAAGAAGCTGAGGCACAGAGAGAAAATAGGATCTCTAAGAATGAAAGAATATTAAGAGAACTGTGTAACCTATCCAAATGGAACAATATTCACATTATAGGGGTACCAGAAGAAGAAGAAACATAAAAAAGGATAGAAAGTGTCTTTGAGGAGGTAATTGCTGAAAACTTCCCCAATCTGGGGAAGGAGATAGTCTCTCAGGTCATGGAGATGCACAGATCTCCCAACACAAGGGACCAAAGGAAGACAACACCAAGACATATAGTAATTAAAATGGCAAAGATAAAGGATAAGGACAGACTATTAAAAGCAGCCAGAGAGAGAAATAAGATCACATACAAAGGAAAGCCCATCAGGCTATCATCAGACTTCTCAGCAGAAACCTTACAGGCCAAAAGGGAGTGACATGATGTATTTAATGCAGTGAAGCAGAAGAGCCTCGAACCAAGAATACTTTATCTGGAAACATTATCATTTAATTTGAAGGAGGGATTAAACAATTTTCAGATAAGCAAAACCTGAGAGAATTTACCTCCCACAAACCATTTCTACAGTGTATTTTGGAGGGACTAATATAGATGGAAGTGTTCCTAAGATTTAATAGCTGTCACCAGAGGTAATAAAACCACAGTAAAGAAAGTAGAACAGCTAATTACTAAGCAAATGCAAAATTAAAATGACTATCCCCAAAGTCAATCAAGGGATAGACAAAGAGTATAGATATGATACCTAATATATAAAGAATGGAGGAGGAAGAAAAAAAAAAGAACCTTTAGATTGTGTTTGTAATAGCATGTTAAATGAGTTAAGTTAGACTCTTAGATAGTAAGGATATTAACCTTTGAACCTTTGGAAACCACGAATCTAAAGCCTGCAATACCAGTAAGTACATACCTATCGATAATCACCCTAAATGTAAATGGACTGAATGCACCAATCAAAAGACACAGAGTCACTGAATGGATAAAAAAACAAGATCTATCTATATGCTGCCTACAGGAGACTCACTTTAAACCCAAAGACATACACAGACTAAAAGTGAAGGGATGGAAAAAGATATTTCATGCAACTAATAGGGAGAAAAAAGAAAGAGTTGCAGTACTTGTATGAGACAAAATAAACTTCAAAACAAAGAAAGTCACAAGAGACAAAGGAGGACATAACATAATGATAAAAGGGTCAATCCAACAAGAAGATATAATCATTATAAATATCTATGCGTGCAACAGAGGAGCACCTACATATGTGAAACAAATATTAACAGAATAAAAAGGAGAAATAGAATGCAATGCATTCAGTGTAGGAGACTTCAACACTCCACTCACTATGAAGGACATATCAACCAGACAGAAAATAAGTAAGGATAGAGAGGCACTGAACAACACAATAGAACAGATGGACCTAACAGACATCTACAAACTTTACACCCAAAAGCAGCAGAATACATATTCTTCTCAAGTGCACATAGAACATTTTCAAGAATAGATCATGTACTAAGCCACAAAAAGAGCCTCAGTAAATTCAAAAAGATTGAAATTATATGAACCAGCTTTTCGGACCACAAAGGTATGAAATTAGAAATAAATTATTCAAAGAAAACGAAAAATCTCACAAACACATGGAAAAAACCCATACAACATGCTCCTAAATAACAAATGGATCAATGACCAAATAAAAACAGAGATCAAGCAATACATGGAAAGAAATGACAAGAATAATTCAACACCACAAAATCTGTGGGATTCAGTGGAGGCCGTGCTAAGAGGGAAATATATTGCAATACAGGCCTACCTCAGGAAAGAACAATAATCCCATATGAGCAGTCTAAACTCACAATTAACGAAACTAGAAAAAGAAGAGCAAATGAGGCACAAAGTCAGTAGAAGGAGGGACATAATAAAGATTAGAGCAGAAATAAATAAAATCGAGAAGAATAAAACAATAGAAAGAATCAATGAAAGCAAGAGCAGGTTCTTTGAGAAAGTAAACAGAACAGATAATCCCCTAACCAGACTTATCAAGAAAAAAAGAGAGTCTACTCACATAAACAGAATCAGAAATGAGAAAGGAAAAATCACTATGGACACCACAGAAATACAAAGAATTATGAGAGAATACTATGAAAAATTATATGCTAACAAACTGTATAACCTAGAAGAAATGGACAACTTTCTAGAAAAATACAACCTTCCAAGGCTGACCCAGAAAGACAACAGAAAATCTGAACAGATCAATTACCAGCAACGAAATTGAACTGGTAATCAAAAACCTACCTAAGAAAAAAACACCTGGACCAGTTGGCTTCATCACTGAATTATATCAAACATTTAGTGAAGACCTAATGCCCATCATCCTTAAAGTTTCCCAAAGAGTAGAAGAAGAGGGAATACTTCCAAACTCATTCTACGAGGTCAGCATCACTATAATACCAAAACCGGCAAAGACACCACAAAAAAAGAAAATTACAGACCAATATCCGTGATTAATATAGATTCAAAAATACACAAAATATTAGCAAACTGAATTCAAAAATACATCAAAAGGATCATCCCTCATGATCAAATAGGATTTATTCCAGGGATGCAAGGATGGTACAACATTCGAAAATCCATCAACATCATCCACCACATCAACAAAAAGGGGGACAAAAACCACATGATCATCTCCATAGATGGTGAAAAAGCATTTGACAAAATTCAACATCCACTCAGGATAAAAACTCTCAACAAAATGGGTATAGATGGCAAGTACCTCAACATAATAAAGGCCATATATGACAAACCCACGGCCAACATTATACTTAACAGCGAGAAGCTGAAAGCTTTCCCTTTAAGATCGGGAACAAGACAAGGATGCCCACTGTCCTCACTTCTATTCAACATAGTACTGGAGGTCCTAGCCATGGCAATCAGACAACACAAGGAAATAAAAGGCTTCCAGATGGGCAAGGAAGAAGTTAAACTGTCCCTGTTTGCAGAAGACATGATACTGTACATAAAAAACCCTAAAGAATCACTCCAAAACTAATAGATCTAATATCTGAATTCAGCAAAGTTGCGGGATACAAAATTAATACACAGAAATCTGTGGCATTACTATACACTAACAATGAACTAGCAGAGAGAGAAATCAGGAAAACAATTCCATTCACAATTGCATCAAAAAGAATAAAATAACTACGAATAAACCTGACCAAGGAAATGAAGGACCTATACTCTGGAAACTACAAGACACTCATGAGAGAAATTAAAGAAGATACCAGTAAATGGAAACACATCCCATTCTCATGGATATGAAGAATTAATATTGTCAAAATGGCCATACTGCCTAAAGCAATCTACAGGTTCAATGCAATTCCTATCAAAATATCAACAGCATTCTTCAACAAACTAGAGAAAATCATTCTAAAATTTATATGGAACCAAAAAAGACCCCGAATAGCCAAAGAAATCCTGAGAAGGAAGAATAAAGCTGGGGAGATTATGCTCCCCAACTTCAAGCTTTACTACAAAGCCACAGTACTCACAAGAACAGAGCCATAAACCAATGGAACATACTGGAGAGCCCTGATATAAACCCAACCATATGTGGTCAATTAATATATGATAAAGGAGCCATGGACATACAATGGGGAAATGACAGCCTCTTCAACAGCTGGTGTTGGCAAAACTGGACAGCTACATGCAAGAGAATTAAACTGGATTATTGTTTAACCCCATTCACAAAAGTAAACTTGAAATGGATCAAGGACCTGAATGTAAGTCATGAAAATATTAAACCCTTAGAAGACAACATAGGCAAAAATCTCCTGAATATAAGCATGAGCAACTTCTTCCTGACCACATCTCCTTTAGCAAGGGAAACAAATGCAAAAATGAACTCATGGCACTATATCAAACTAAAAAGGTTCTGTACAGCAAAGGACACCATCAACAGAACAAAAAGGCATCCTAGAGTATGGGAGAATATATTTGTAAATGACATATCTGAAAAGGGGTTAACATCCAAAATATATAAAGAACTTACATGCCTCAGCACCCAAAAAGCAAATAACCCGATTAAAAAATGGGCAGAGTATATGAAGAGACAGTTCTCCAAAGAAGAAATTCAGATGGCCCACAGACACATGAAAAGATGCTCCACATCACTAATCATCAGGGAAATGCACATTAAAACCACAAGGAGATGTCACCTCACACCTGGAAGGATGGCCAGCATCGAAAAGACTAAGAACAACAAATGCTGGCGAGGATGCAGAGAAAGGGGAACCCTCCTACACTGCTGTTGGGAATGTAAGCTAGTTCAACCATTGTGGAAAGCAATATGGAGGTTCCTCAAAAAACTAAAAATAGAAATACCTTTTGACCCAGGAATCCCACTCCTTGGAATCTACCCAAGGAATACAACTTCTCAGATTCACAAAGACATAGGCACCCCTATGTTTATTGCAGCACTTTTTACAATAGCCAGGATATGGAAGTGACCCAAGTGTCCATCAGTAGATGAATGCATAAAGAAGAGGTGGTACATATACAGAATGGAATACTATTCAGCCATAAGAAGGAAACAAACCCTGCCATTTGCAACAACATGGATGGAGCTGAAGGATATTATGCTCAGTGAAATAAGCCAGGTGGAGAAAGACAAGTGCCAAATGATTTCCTTCATTTGTGGGGTATAACAACGAAGCAAAACTGAAGGAACAAAATAGTAGCAGACTCAGAGACTCCAAGAAGGAACTAGTCATTACCAAAGGGGAGGGGTGTGGGAGGGCAGGTGGGGAGGTTGGGAGAAGGGGATTGAGGGGTATTATGTTTAGTACACATGGTGTGAGTGATCACAGGGAAAACAGCATAGCAAAGCAAAGGCAAATAGTGAATCTGTGGCATCTTAACTACACCCAAGGACAGTGACTGCATTGGGGTATGGGTGGGGACTTGATAATATTTTTAAATGTAGTAACCACATTCTTTTTTCATGTGAAACTTTCGTAAGAGTGTATATCAATAATACCTTAATAAAATAAAAAGAAAAAATAATCAAGTTGGTGTTCCTTTGGCACATTCTTTATATGGTGTGCTGGTTTTTTAAGCATTCAGGTTATAGGTTGGCTACCATGCCCAGAATTATCATTCTGATAGAACTGTACCTCTTTATATGCAAGGATACACTATTTTTCCTTTAGTTCACACCCTGGGTCCCAACAAGCAAATGAACCCACTTACCTTTTTTTTCTACCCATCATCACTCCAAGATAAATATGAGATTTAACACTGACCTCATTCGATCATTCAGGTTGAACTTTGAAGTGCATTAACATGCATTTTTTGACTGTGTTATTTGAAAAGAACTTTTTGTTTTATTAGTTTTGCTAACCCTTTTTTTTTTTTTCATTCCAAACCTATCATTTGTGTATATGGCATCGGGCTTCACCCAATATTTACCTATTCTGCTTCACAAAGAGCTTGCTGAAATGGACTATAAATGAATCATCAAGTAATATGTTCTCAATCATGTTTATTTACCAAAAATAATTTTTCTTGTGCTTTTATTACAAAATTTTCATGATTGATTTTTAAAACATGCCAAAATAATCATTTAATGTCATTATTGCTCTTACGTATTCTTCTTAAGTATCTAAGTACCCTCAGCTTTGGAAAGAATGTTACTACTTTGTATTAATTACTAATAATGGTTGAGTTAGTGCTATTGGGTTCCTGTCAGACATTTTGTAAAAAGTCCCTGGAACAAGACCAAATTAGTCATTCCTTTAAAATATTAGATTTTTTGCACTTCAATATATTGCATATTTTCATTGATTTCTAGCTAATTTATAAAAATTGTTTTTAATTTGGATCAATGTATGTCACTTAAAAGCATTTTCCCATTTTTATAACATAAAATTTAGAGATAGTTCCTTAAAATATAGAATACTTTGGTATTTTTCTAAGGTCATAGAGCCTTGTTTTTCAGGAACAGTAACTAGGTAAAACCATGTATTTGTTCAAAATAAATTACCTGGAAAAACTATAATGAAAAGACTGAGCTGATTTGAGGTTACTAAGTTTTCTTGATGCAAACAAAATTGCAAAAAAGACACTGACTCAATGCAAAATACTCCACTTTTGTAAAATGTGTATGGCCATCTGCTGAATCAACCACATCTTCCATCCAGACCACTAAGGCAATAACAAAATCAGACTTTCATTCCTCTGTTCTGGTACACCAACCACAGACCCTAGTGGGCCAAAGCCCTGAAGAATCTGCTCCTATGGTTTTACTGACAATTTCCCTCTAATTTTTAAAACTCAAATTCTTGGAAGATACCCAGATGTCTCCTGTACTTTTCCACAAGCACTAGGAGATCATGCTTCCCTTGGAGAACTGATGGATGGAAGGTCTCAGTCCCTTCATGCTCTGAGGCTCTGCAATCAGACATCTTTGGTGCCTATGTACAAACGTGTTAGCACAAGTGATTTATACTTAGCCAATGGGGTGTGTGTGTGTGTGTGTGTGTGTGTGTGTGTGTGTTGATTTTTCAGGTAGATCTTTTCACTATTAGAGATCTTTACCACTTTCTATTTAGAGTAATGAAGGTCCTTTTTAACAGATAAAACAATGTAAAAAAAACTTATTAAACAATACTTAATAACTTCTTACACTCCTCTTCCATTGCCCACATCTCAAGTTTTTAACTTTCCCCATACTCATAAAAATATATGAATATACATTATACATACACATGTATAGAAGAATGGTCCTTTAGTGCTTTTTTGGTGTTATTGCCCAATTTGTTTTGTATGATGGATATATTCCTCCAGAAAATAGATGTGGATCTAATATCTTTAATAGCTCTATAATAGCCATCATGTGGATTACTATGTTTTTCCAGTCTTCTATTGATAAATATTTTGATGGTGCACATGTGTTTGTCAGGATAAGCAGTATTATAATATAAACTTGGTGCTTGTATTCTTGCCTACTCGCCATTATTATTTTAGTTCATAGTCTTGTGACAACTAATGAGACTGATAGCATCTTTTTAACAGGTTTATTGGCTGTTTTTTATGTGAACTGTGAATTTAATTTCTTCTTTTAACTATTGGGTTATTTGTGTCTTTTTCATTCTATGGTATTTTAATAAACAGTTAAAAGAAAAGAAAAATCAGTTTCTCAGACTCAAGTGTTGCACAGATGCAAATTTGCTAACTTTTTGAGTTACTGGGATATATATATAGCTGAATAAGTAACATTTTTGGCATCAGATATAAAAAGTATCCCAACCAAATGAAGTACTTACTTATAAGCAGAGACTGAAGAGAAAAGGCAGACTAAATAGAGTTTGGGATAACGGCATATGTTTATTTTATATGAAAGGTAGTCTCAACATTTTAATTTTAAATCTTTTTTCTTAGTAGTAGTATGGGCTTACAGAAAGATATATTGATAAAAATTGATATTATTCTTTAATTCTTCTGTAGCGGAAAGACTTTTTTTCCTGATAATTTTATGTCATGACTTAGTGTCTCTCCTCAAATTATCACCTGCAGGCCATTCCAGAATATGTCCTAAAATATAAATGAACACTAGAAGCAATATATATATATACACATATTCTCACACTATACACTTAAAATTCACCAAAAATGTCAACAGTAATCAGACCAAGTAACACAGTAAGCTTATCTTATCTTACTTTATAACGCTTCCAGATATGGTCAATCCTCATGTTTCCCAGAAGGGCAAAATGAAAGAAATAAGTCAAATGATTACTGGAAAGACTCAATATTGATAGGACCTTTACCAGATAAGAAAGGAAAAAACAAATCTTTATCTTCAGGACTTAATCATATTTTGGAAACTGACCTAAATGTTTCATGAGAAAATGTTTTATGAAATTTGATAGTACATATCTTAGTCTTTTCCCTTAAATAACCCACAAATGCAAACTAGCACAAAAACAAACTACATATGAGTATTCACTTGCCTTAAAATTTGTGACAAATACACCTCTTTAATTTGAAATGTATTACGTTCTAATTAAATTATGTTTTGGAAGCTTTCATTTGGCATAATTCCTCGCACCATATAGTCAGGGTAAAAGTGGGCAAGCTAAAATTTATGAAATGAAGTTTGAGGTATGAAAGGGATGTGTAACTTAAGACTAAAGGTCAGAATAAAGGAAATAATTTTTTCATAATGCATTATTCCTTCCACATTTATCTAGTGCCTGCTCTGTGCCAAATAACACCAAACCCAATTATAAGAATACATATAATGTCTGAAAATGACAGACGCTTTATGTCAAGTTAATTTGAAGTTAGTTTATACCTAAACCTGTAAAACTGAAAATCTAAGGCTAATATTCTTTGTTCTAGCGCCTGAGGAAAAGATTGACTATTCAGGGTTTGTTTGTTTTTTAACCCAATCCTTATATCAAATGTATTAATCTGAGGAAATATAAACACTGGGTGATATTTAATTCTCAAACCTATAAGAAAAATAATAAAACTAAAGAAGAAATAAATGAAAGTAAGATAGGAGAGAAAGGATGAGGAGCAGTGAGGTGGAAAGAAAATTTCTGGTTGGAAAATAGTCATAGTGTTCAGGCTATTAAATGTCACCGATGTAGTTGACCTTTTCTTCTAACCGTATTTTAGTTAAGAAAGATTTTCTTTGTAAGTACCCAGAAAGTAAGGGCATGAAAAGAATGGCAGGGGAAATAGGGAGATGTTAATGATTGCCATGGGCTAAATGAAAAAAAGCACTAAAATTAAGCTCTCCCTTTCTTAAGGAGTTAAAAGCTGAAGTAGTAGAAAAGATGAGGGGATTTTGACATCTGGTATAGCATCAAGGTTGTGTCTGAGGTAACAAAGTATCTTTCCACTCAGGTTAAGAAATGAGTGTGAGTTAGAACTGGAGGTAAAAGAATGTTTAGGTAAGAAATAATGGATAAAGCTTAAGAACTTAAGAGCTAATGAGAAATTTAAGGTAGACACCTATATTCAGTAAGTCTTAGTATTTGACCTATAATATGGTTCTGTTAATGACATTTGGTAAAACCAGGAATAAGCAGTTGCTTTAATTAAAAAAAAATGTGTTTTAAAGTACATATACTTAAGCAACAAATTATGCTAAAGTATTACTAATGGTTTCCTTAACAGGAATACTACTCTTGGTGGAAAAGCATTCACATTTTAGGCAAAGGACCAAAAAACTAGGTGGTTCAAAGAATCATAACATTGAAAAATCAAATCTATATGTTTATAATCAAGGTCATTTGGTCCAAATAGAGCATTCTTTCCTGGATTTTTGTGTTCATTTGACTTAAATGGTGCTAGGGTGGGGAAGAAGGACAATAAAAATGAGAAAAAGGAGGAAAGATTTCAGTTTAATTTAAATTATTTTGTCTTATATTCATCAGAGTAATATCCTAAATCTGTAAAAATAAATAAACAAAATCTGCTTTTGTACCTTTTGTATTAAAAAGTGTCCTTCTTTTAAATAAAAATTAAATTAAGGTATATAAACTACTAACTTTAAGCTAATTATATTTCTAGATAATATAGGTGGATAAATCCACAACTGTAGAAACTGTCCGTGGCCTGTTTGCCTCCCCTAACCCCCAAACATTTTATATGTCTCCTGGTCATTGGTTTTAGAAAATTAAATTTAGTTTAAGAACAACATAATTTTGAATGAAACTTGACATTGGTATCACAAAATTCATTACCAAGTTAAATTTATATAATTGGGAATTCTCAAACATTCTGAGTTACCTTTTTACTTTCATTAGTACACATAGTTGAGAGTTAGCATTGCTGTTAAAAAGAAATTCGAAATGTTGCAGGAACTGCAGGAACTTCCAACAAGGAGTCGGGACACTGAGACGCTGGGTTAGAAGCAGTTTGTTAGTGCCGGCACTGGCTCGGTGGACTCCTATCCAAAGGCTGAGCCCCGAGTACAGCCGGGCCATGCCTTTTGTACATTCACTGAAACGGTAAAGGAGAGTCAGCCCCCAGAAATGTTGCAGCGGGAGCTGTTAATGTACTATAGGTTCAGCCAGAATGCTGGTTATGTTTTAAACTATCTCAGTAAAGGGTACCCGGATACTCTATTGCAAACTAATGGGCCTACATGACTCTGATCAACAAGCTGTTCCATATCTCTGGGACTGTTACATTGCTTCAAACTCAAGTCCCCTGGTATTCCTTTGCGTTCTTAAAGCCGTAAAGAAACATTCCTTTTCTTGGCTTGGCTTCCTACCACAAAATCACATGACATTCCACCTTACAACCTTTCTTCCATGGGGTTGAACTTTTTTTTTTTTTTACAAACTACCTATCAGTGTTTCAAGAATAACTTAGCTTCTTCAAACTTTAGGAGAAATCTTGCGACTTGCTATGTCACATCAATGATTATCTTAGTAATTGATTATGAAATGCTGACTGATTAAAAGGTTATTAGAGATCAGAATGGTAGATATTTCAGAAGTGTCATTAATCAAGAGGAAACATTCATTAAAATTTAAATGTGGTTATTAATTAAATTTGCAGGAAGTAATAAAGAATTTTGAATTTTATTAACCATAATGGAGATTTTGCAATTTGGTAGAGAGGATTAAAAAAAAATAAGTCTTTAAATACAGACAAGACTATAAATAGTATTTTTTGTTGGAATGATACAGCAAATGATTCAAAATGAGTTTTCCCTTTGAAATAGTGATGTGACTTCTGAGGGTTTAGTCTATGGACAAATTCGATGAAGCAAAAAGTATTTAGGGTTTAGCATCTGCCTACCTGGTTTTGAATGCTAACGATCTCTAGGTATTTAGCATTGATCAATTTGTAAAATAAAATCTAGTTGTTTTTAATCTGTAAAATAATTTCTCATCAATAGTAAGAGGTAATAATTCTTACTTTACCAATTGAGAAGGTATGTAAATTAGGGACTATGTATGTAAAATGCCCAGCACATAATAGATATCCAATAACAATTATTACTCCTTTGAATATTGGCTCTGATTTATCATTATAAAAGAAATATTAGAAAATATAAACTTGTTTAAAATAAGTATGACTTTTGTACAATAAAACATTAGTCATTTAATATCATGTCATAGAAAAATACTTAAATGACATGGAAATATATTCATGATATATTTAGGTGATGGTAAAAATATATATATTGTATGATCCCCTTATTATTTTAAAATATAAACATATAGTTGAAGAGGTATGAACTAAAAATATTAATTTTGCTTATCTATGGGTAAGAGATGATTTATTTAAAATTTTTCCTTATCTCGATTTTTCCAAATCATACTTTATGTGTTACTTTTGCAACAATACATAATAGTGCTATTTCTTAAAATATCAGGTTTCCTATAATATTCATTTTAGGGAGCATGGTTAATTTGGAAATACTGTCCATTATTTTCTGAAGTTAGAGTGAATTGGGGTAATACGTGAGGCCAAACATCATAACCCATTTCAAACATCATTAGAACAAGTCTGGAAGTTACTCCTCAGTAACATCAATCCTCAGTATATTAAGTAATACATGTTATGAAAGAAAAATGTGCAACTATCCAGAGGATATGGAATAAAAAATAAAGTAGTATGGGTAATGGAAAATAAATCCAACCAGTCAAATTCAATAGATTTTTTTCCCCCAAAGTAATAACAGAATTAGTGAAACACAAGAACATAGTTAAACAAAGTATGTGGTGAAGTTTGTTCATAGAACGGATTCACATTTGAAGTGAATGCAGTTTTCTGCCTGAAAAATTAAAGATGGAAAATAATAATACACAGAAATTTTTTGAGGTTGAGAAGTCATTTAGTGTGTACTATAAACAGTTTGATTTTACATCTGTACTTGTGATCTAGAGTTGAGTAATAAGTAGTACATTTATAAAAAGCACATTTTATATTAATTTGAAAAGCCTTTCAACTTACACTCAGGGAAAAGGTAACCCTTGCGAAGCCACGAATATACACAGAGAATTAAATGGGCTAAAATGTGTTATTTTGAAAAGGAAGAAAAGAAATCATGAGGAAAAATATAATAGTTGGCAGTAGATAAGTACCTTAACAACTACACCTGCACAGACCGTCAGCTCTCAGACTGGTCCTATGAAGTGGGTTTTATTCTCTCCATTTTACAGATAAATAACCTGAGGAACACAGTGGTTAAATAATTGGCCCACAGTCACACAGTTAGAGAGAAAGCCAAAATCTGGTCTACCTGGAAGGTGTCAAATATCTATAGTCCTTTGCACTGCTCTGCAGTAATTGGATACAGGTTGCAGTATGAATCCCCAGCCAACCTGTCCACTAACTTTCCACTTTTCTAGTACAACCAACCAGCTATATGGATTAAGACAACATGCTTTAAGGGCATTGACATTAAATTTGGGTTCCAGTCCTGGTAATCCCATCTGCAAGATGTGTGATCTTGGTCAAACCTTAATTAAAACCTAGCCTCAATTTCCATGCCCCTGACATAAAAGGAATGGAAGCATCTCCACTGTCTTCCCATGTCTAATACATGATTCTCATGTCAAAACCATTGTTTTACATATATAAGCAACTTAAAAAATGTGTTATATGACTCCTAGGGAAGGATTATAAGAGATAAAGAAGGTCTGAATTTAATTTAACAAGACACTTTGATGGGGGTCGGACAAAAGAGGTGCTGTCCATAGACACTCATCGCCATGTACAAAATCTCCTAAGTTGTCATAGTAAGAGGGCTTGAAGGGGAGGAACACTGCACTTTTTCTTCTCCTTGTAAGCCTTTTTCTGTTTTGAAACTTCTACTCTATGATTTTCCCTGGAAAACAGTACTTTGAGCACTATAATAGGGGGAAAAGCCCATGTTCTAGAGAATAGCAGTATTTTCAAAGAGCTGTAACACAGCTTCTGAGGGTGGCATAGCTGGGGGGCGCGGGGGCAGAAAATCTTAGGAAGAGGAACTTGCAAAGCAGACAGACTGGAAGAGCTCATAAAATAAATGTCACCTCAGTTGCCCTGCTCCTCTCTACATAGAATTCTGTTCAAGCTGAAGATTCTCAGTCACTCTCAATAGGCTGGAGCATGAGGCTTTAGCGGGGACAATTGCTTGTACCTTCCTCCTTTGTTCTGAGGACAGCCAGTCCCCTGGGCCTGATCTTACTGTCCAGATGTGAGCTTGACTGCCGGCAGGAGCCTCCAGGAGCTCGTAATAAAGGATGAGAGTACCCAGGGAATGGTCCCTTTCTGCTATTTTTTAAAAGTGACTAGAAATCCAAGGCACTGAGGAAGAAAGATAAAATCCAAGTTAAAGTAATTGTTCCTATTGCCCTAAAGTTAAAAAAGAAAAAAAGAAAAACTGTAGATTGAACCATCATGGGAGTACGTTAGAGAGATCCACAAACTTATTCCTGAAATTTGACTTTTGCATTCACTTGCCACTTAGAAGTTCATTTAACAGCAGAGATGTGAAATCAGTGTGAAGCAAATTCAACTCTTTTGGATCCTGTTAGCATCACTATGAAAAGGCCACTTGTGGTTGTGATTTTAAATTCGCATTTGAAGTATTGTAGACAAACCATCATTTTTACTTCACTTTAGTCTGGAAAGACTCGTGGTCCCATAGGCTTTGCAAAGCAACCTTCATGATTGACTATCTGCTCTCACATGCAATTCTTGTCTTGACAAATAGTTTTTCTTACATCTTTCCCTTTAAAGACTCAGTTATCTTCCTGTCTCCCTCTGTCTCAACGTGCTGTGTAGGGGTCGGGTGCACCAGGAGGTCTGTATCTACCAACAGGTCGCCAGACACTAGATCAGTCTCTATCAGCAAGTCCCCATCTGCTAGCTGGAGTCTCCATGTGTTCGTTCTGTTTATTACAGCAGCTGAGCCTCAAACGAGGTCTTTGTGGGCTTCCGGCCGATGCTTAACATGGTGAGCCAAAGGGAGTCTGGCCGTTAGGAGATGTGTTAAGATGGCCTCAGCTGGAATCTGCCTTTCCTATATTTTTCAAGTGCTTGCCTACAGCTTCCACTGATAGCTTTCCCACAGGACTTCTTTGGAGCACCAGCCAGACATGGGGATGATAGCTGATACTTCAACCAAAAATGCTTATGCCATGCTATTTTTTTAGGGTTTATATCTTATTTTGAGTTTTAATTATTTTTTAGCAATTATCAACATCCTGGCTTTAGCATTATATTTTTGAAGGAGAGTCACACTTGAAAGATTTCAAAGATAATCACATCCTACGAATGAAAGCCAATTTAAGTTCAGTGTGAACTATTCTATAAAGAAGTCTGGAATCAGAAGTCCTACACCATGGGGTTAGATGGTACATTAGTGGGGGTATAGCCTCAGGGTGTGTTCCCTATTGGTTAGCAATAATTCCAAGGAAGTTTGAGGACAGGGCAGCTCAAAGAAGGGAAATTAACACTTTGTAAAGGGCCTAGTTCAGATAGCTTGTGCCAAACAATAAAATAATGATCTAAATTGCTTGAATATTTTATCTTAGGTTCAGACCTTTTCTTAAAATGGATTTATGTTTTCAAAATATTCCTCTGGCATATATTATGCTCTTTATTTTCTATTCCTCTTCTGTTCATGCTTGGGTGAGACTGTAGGTGGAGTAAAATGAGGGGAAGAGAACCCATTTCTATGGAAAAAATAATTAGAAATTCTTTACACAGGATCAAAGCAAGCAGGAGTGTGATAACTAGCAAAGAGCTGAGTAGGTCCAAGTCCTGCTCTTTCACAGAATAAGCAGAAAGGTCTGGGTGAGTGCATATATTAAATGAAAGCATTTTTTTTTTAATTGAGGTATGAAGTCTATGGGGGCACCCCAAGTAGACACAAAGGCAAAATTGTCGCAGGGAACTGTGGTCAGGCATTTGAAAAACATGTGAAAAGCAATTTCCAGCTGAGCCAATTTTTGTCAAACATCATGTGACGTGGCCAGTTTTGGCTTTCCTAGTAGAATATGAAGCCCGAGGAACCTAGCCTCAGTCTCAGCCACCATGCTGTGAGAAGACGTGGGACAGGGAGTCTGGAGTCCAGATGGGAGTCTTTTAATTGCCTGAGTGTGAAGCAGGGTCTGGGCACAGAATGTCAGACACATCCTTGCTGGCATCATCATTACTGATTCAAGCTACACGAGGGCTGCTAGGGGCTGCCAAGGGAAGAAGCTGAGCCATCCACAGATTGAATCATATCTGAACGCCAGGGAGGAAAAGGAAAAAGTGCTTTCCTTGCTAAAGCACCAGAAAATGCTGCTTTAACTCCCTCACTGTCATAATCATGTGCCTTCTTTTCCACGTTTTTATGGCTGCTCCTTTTGCATCTCTTTTCCAAATTGGATATTTCCAGGATTCTTTTGTCTCTGCATCCGGGACTGCCTATTATGCCAGTTAAAAATTAGTTTTTATAGGTACAGTTTATGCCAGAGAATGTAAAGCCAGCCTTAAACAGTAACACTAAGTACAATATATCTATGTGTTTGAAGAAAATTCTGTTTCATTATTAAGGGTGATATACAAGCTTACCTATTTATATATGAATTATGTGGCTTTTAGATTTAGAAATCATGTAATGCATGGATGGCTGCCTACACTCAGTGGTCTGAGCTGGAGTAAACACTCCCTCACTGAACATTAAATTTGATACCCTTCACTCTCCAGAAATGATTTTGTTTTTTGGGGGGAGACTTGCAGGTTTTCCTTTGCAAGTTTAAATACCTCTTTTGGAAAAGGAAATTATTCTGGAGGGCCAAGCATTAAACTGTGACCTAATAGCCTATCAGAGGTTAGGAAACTCTAACTTGAACATAAGAACCTGGTAAAGTACAGGTTCCCCCAAGGAGGATATGCAGAAGAAAATAAGGAAAGAACAGGAACTCATGGTACTGACTGAGAAAATGGGTGGTTTCCCAAAGCAAAGCCTATTTGCCTGAGGTCTTCATTTATTTTAATAAACATCTTAGTTATTGGTTTTTGATTTCAGGGTTTTTAAACAAGAGAACACTTCAGAAATCATCCAGAGAGCTTCCCCATATTCCAATTTCCTGGGCTCTATCTCATAGATTGAAGAGCACTGTGAGATAAGTTATGTTAAGCCACCAATCTAGATTTTTACTTTTCTGTGGTATTTAGCAATGTCATCTACTTCTTTTTCGAAAATCTCTACTCCTCTAGTTTCTATGAGAGCACTTTATCCTGGCTCATCTCCACTTTTTCAATTTATTCACAATGTTTTTGAGGGAGAGGGTTATCTGCCTCTTTGCACTCATTCGATGTGGCAGTCCTCAAGATAATCTCATCAACTACCTTAGTGTTAAAGACTTTTCCATTATCATCTGAGTTTCTGGCTCTATTATTCATATTACAGAGTATCTAAAACCACAATCTTTTCTCCAAATTCGGCTCTTATTCCACCTATGATTAAAAATTGTCAGCTAACAATGTTGGGGACATACTATCAAAATTATGATTTTTAAAACTCTGTAGCTCTTCTAAAATATGGAAGTCACCCAGAATCTTAAAATAACTGTATTTATAAAAATGGTTCTTCCCATTTTTTTTTTCATTTGGGGAAAGACATGGCCTCTAGTTGATTTAACATGGTGATGAGTCCATTGCTTAATGCTAACATTAAGGTGGATAAATTTTCATTTGATCCATCAAAAGTCTGGGTCTATCAACACATTCTATTTTTGTAGGCTATAGTATTTTTGGATAAATACTGTTTAAGAGTCATGCACTGAGAATGTATATTAAGTTCAAGTAGCTTACTCC